>JAUIMM010000787.1:0-240000 GCA_031769625.1 Taudactylus pleione | reverse complement strand
AATATTGCATGCAATGCTCCATACACCCCAACCCCAATTGCAACTGTATCTACTGGTACATGTATATAAAACAACCAGTGTTTCGATCACTGGCTGGACATCCCAGATTGCATGCAGGTCTAATCATTTATAATTAGTTTGACAATGTCTGTCATGTCCTTACGTCCCCTGGAATAAACCTGACCTGTTACTGGCGCTTGGGGAAACTAGTAACTAACACTTCTGCAGAACTGTCATCTCTTTAAAGTAGCGTCATAAGGACTTTTTAAGTTGCATATTTTCTTAGACACCTGTGCCAGCTGTATACACAATAAGGCTTCAAGGGAATCCAGCAATCTTTCCCAAATTACTGAATGTACAGGTATATTATAAACCTATTTCCTTCAGGCTCCAGAGAGTATGCAGTCTTCTGAGGACTCGGAGTCCAGGAAAGATTCCTCCTCAGATGTGTTCAGTGACTCAAACAAGGAAGGATACTTGTATTTCCGGCAGCTGGTCACCGACAAGGGAAAGGTAACCAATCGAGTCTCTTTAAAATGCGTTAGCAATCTTGTGACGAATGGCAAACCTTCATGTTCTTTTTCCACAGTTGCATGTCACTGATAGTACCATCTAGTAGTACTTGGCTTTTCCCAGAACCAAACATTTGTTTATACTGTGATGGTCCTGCTACTAATATTAAATTGGTCTTATCGTAACCGAAACCAGCATTGACGCATATTTTTACCCAGTTAGTATTGAAATTTTGCTGAACCACTGCCCTTCTCATGTGCATGTGAGAGCAGGGGTTATAGGCAGGAACGGGAGGAGATGCATTAAAGAGAGTTATAGGTAAGGGCTTCAGAAACCAGTCTGCAGACCATTCAGTTCTTAGCGATGTGCGCCCGGGGCGGTTATGTGGACACAACACAACGTTTTATCTTCGCTCTTTTTGCTCGCACCTCAGAGATTCGCAATAAAAAGAGCAAAGATTCTGGTCATTGTAATATGCACAGACGAACGTCACGGTGATGTCTGACGTCCTGTAGCTGATAATTCACTGATCCGATGAGCAGCGTTTTCATGAAAGTTAGTTCAGCCCAGAACTGTATGTATGTGATAGGTCCACTTTATATTGCTAAATCCATTGTTGTTACGTATGCCAATCCACTTGTTCACCCGATAGCTGTCAATGATATGGTGTGCTGAGATCTTTTTACTTGTCTGATGAGAGAAACTCTCGGCTTCACTAGGGGCAACTAATCGATTTCAGCCTCCACATGATAGCAGTTTAGTCTACGATAAACTAAGTGGTCACGTGTGAGCAAGTTATGAAGCTGTCCTGACTACAGACTAGTTTGGTGCACAGAGAGCCTGATTCAGGGGTGCACGCGATCTGTCAATGTTTTCAGTCCGCGCTTATGCATCTTAGTCACACTGAGCATGTGTCCCGATGGTTACCGCTCTAAGACGCAGACCGAAAATGCACGCTGAGAGATACCATTTCGGTTGGAGTTTTTTGGGTGGTAACGGGTGGCTATCCAGGTGCAGCCATTTACAGATGGAGAAGTTACACCTGCAAATCTGATGGTGCATCTTAATATGCACAGCGGCAGATTAGCGCTGCAGCCAGTGGGTGTCTCAGTAAGAAGACCATCGGCCGCGACATTAACATAAAGACTCAGTCGCGCTCCGGGAGAGGATGCAGTTGCAGCTGCAATATTGTGCAGCTCTGAGTCAGGCCCTCATTTACTAGTGTTCTGTTTATCCGGGTATATTTATGCTCTCTACAGCAGCAGGCACACATGTTTGATCGACCAGCTAAACGATATTTCGGTGGTACACACGTAGCGATAACAAGTAATCATTTGAACGATAACTATATTGATCATATCATTATCGTTCATATTGTGCATTTTTCAGGACCGACCAACGGTGCGTGGCCACGTATGGACGATATCGTCCATCGGCCGTGCATGCAGGCCAATTTGCTCGATATCGAGCAGCTTACTATAGGAACCCGTGATCATTGATCGCGGGTCGCTATAGCTGTTGGTGGTGTGCTGGATGATCAATATCGATCATCCAGCACACCAGGGTGGGTGCAGGACGATCAGCCAGCTATATCGTATCACTGGCTGATCGCTATGTGTGTGCACACCATTACACAAATAATTTAAAAAAACTTTTTGCTTTAAATCTATAGACCTGATGAGCATATCACTTGGCATGTAAAATAAGTCTGGTAATTAATGTCAATGGTAAATTGCAGTAGTCCTATATGTTTGCAGAGAGTCGGTGGCAGCCTGAGGCAGTGGAAACAGATGTATGTCGTGTTGAGGTGCTCATCCTTATATTTGCACAAAGACAAGAAGGAGCAGACCGGACACTCGTCTTCTCAGTCTGAAGAGGAACAACCAATAAATATTAACGGATGCTTGGCTGATATATCATACAGTGAAACCAAGCGGAAAAATGTATTTCGTGTTACCACTGCTGACCGGGAGTATCTCTTCCAAGCTGAAGACAGAGAGGATATGCTGGCATGGATTAAAGTCATAAGGGAGAATGGCAACCTGAATGACGAGGTACTGGATGCACTTTGTTACCTGTGTTACATAGAGCTGCTACTTCATGTCAGGGGCACATTTGTTCACTGACCATAGGACATTGTACAAGCTACATTGTGGCCTCTTGTCAGGCAATTACCGTACCATAAATTTATATTTTATACAATTCATATTTACAATAGGACATTGTACAAGCTACAGTGTGGCCTGTTGTCTGGCAGTATATGTATATATACGATAAATAGATATTTTATAGAATTCATATTTAGTCATGCAGTCTCTTTAATGTATACATTGGATCACCTTTTAGAAAATAAAACTGAAGCTCATTATGTATATTTTAATGTATATACGTTTATTGTAATTCAGTATATATTAGAAAGATTAATCAAATTTTTAGTCTGAAACTACAATCAAGTTTATATGTAGCGAATAACATAATTTTTATTATGTTTGTTATTAATTTGATTAGGTTTAGAATGTGAGTTTAAAAATATATATATTACATTTTTTTTTATTTTTATTTTTTTAAATATACCATTCCCTCACCCCTCCTCCTGTGGGAAAAGATTCCCAGCAGTATCACCCCACCCCGACCCCCCTAATCGTAATAGATCCTAGTAGCTGAGCCCCCAACCCCAGGGTCAATGGGCCCACATGTATTGGTATCCCTCTCCCCGTTCTCACTTTGTAGACCTATGTTTATTTTTAATATCTCATCTCCCCCCACCCCCTGTTACCATCCAAAAATCCTTCTTGTGGGGCGTAAATCCCCCAATACATGCCATAGCCCAAATTACCTTGCCTTATTCAAGAGCATAGCATAGCCTAGGGCAGAGGGGAGTGGGACTGGTAATCAGTCCCCCTGATGCAGCTGACGCTGAGATCACAATATTTGTGCTTGGAGGGGACGTTTGTTACGGCACATGCGCCCCCAGAGTGCCCCTCGCGTAGCAACCTAGGACATGATCCAAACCGTGATGTCGGTGGTCATATACTGCGTCATCATAGCCGGGGAGGGGTAGGAGGAGGAGGTCAGTTCTGCACATGGGCAGAATGGACTTCCTCCTCAATCGACTGGGGAGGGGGATTTGGGAAGTACGAACGACACAGATGCGGCCGTGTCGGGTAGAGCCCAGCTGGCTGCGGCCACATCACGTGTTTAAGTGGTTAAATGTATTTTAATAAGTTTTAGCAAGTTAATAAGTAATTTTTTTTTTGTAGTTATTTATTTTAAAAAGTGAATATATTGTAACATCCAGCACAGTGGTTAGCATTGCTGCCTCACAGTGCTGGACGTCACACTGATAAAGCGTGGCATCTGTGTGTTCTCCCAGTGTTAGTGGGTTTCCTCTCACACTGTAAAGGCAGAGCAGTAGGTATAAACATGTTGTAGAGTGGAACTACAAAGTTTGTGAACCCTTTAGAACTTTCGGTATTGTTGCATAAATGCACTCCGATAAAAGGAACCTAATAAAACACATAACACACAGAAAAAATCGGGAGATCATAAAGAAACACCAAGGTCATGTCACAATAACTGCAGGCCTCGCTTATTAATATTTGTGAGGCCACCTTCAGGCAAACCCTGGATAAGCATAGTCTGTATAGGAGGATAGCCAGTGGCAGCTGCTACCTGTTAATGTGAGGGGGGCTGTCCATTCTTCAGTCTGGTCCCTGATTCCTGCCAGGTGTGGTGTGCATACACAATGCATTTGGCAGGCCCCGCGACTGACGCATGTTCGCAAATGCCTGCTTCTTGGGACTGCGATGACTGCAGCCCCTAGAAGCCGGGTAGGGCTTACGGAAAGACAGAGAAGTGGCTTCCTATTGGAGGCGCTCTCTGTTAATCGCAGTCTGTCTTGGCAGTCCCAGAGAGAGATGGCACCTTCGCCCAAGCTACTGCCAGGGAAGACTCACTACAATAGAAATTTTGGGGCTGGACATGAAGCAGGGTGTTCCCGAGTACTGAATATTGTAAAATACCAAGTACTGTTATGCTGTTGTCACTTTTACATGTAGATCTGTGAGTCTTAGTAGTAGTATTCATTCTAGAACCCTGCACCTGTCACAGCCTGTGCAGTTCCTCTTTCCTGCCTGGGGTATCACTCTCAGCTCTGGTGCTTCTTGCACACTCTGGTCTGTATATCAGCATTTTGTTGCAACAGCTGAGTGTGCTAGAAGCACCAGAGCGACACCCCAGGCAGGAAAGAGGTACTGCACGGGTTGTGACATGTGCATGGTGCTAGAATGAACACTACATTAGTATACTCTAAGTCAGGGGTAGCCAACCCTGGTCCTCGAGAGCTACCAACGGTGCATGTTTTCCAGGTCTCCTCACAGAATCACAAGTGAAATAATTAGCTCCACCTGTGGATCTTTTCGAATGTGTCAGTGAGTAATTCATACACCTGTGCACCAGCTAGTTAGTCTGGAAAACGTGAACTGTTAGTAGCTCTTGAGGACCGAGGTTGGCTACCCCTGCTCTAAGTTTCATTTTGGACTAAGGCTGTAACATAACAAAATGTGGAAAAAGTGATGCGCTGTGAATACTTTCCGGATGCACTGTAGTTCTTTTCTCCTAACTTATTCAGGCACGTAGGGAGGAAATGTATCAAAGCATCCTCCTCTAGCTGGCATGTATCAAGTACATCCTTTAAAATGATAGGTAGAAGCTGCTTTGGATGCTATTGGCAACCTCTGCACTCTTTAGTTGATAGATCTACCCCTTTGAATCTTATCCAAGATACAAGATATTGACTTAGGATGGGTTTTAAAATGTTGTGATGGACATGGATTTTTTTCCATTCGTATTATTAATGATATAACTGATGTCATATAAACATTTTAAAAGTGTTATACATAACTGGCAACTTGTGGAATTCAAAGTAAAATCTTTGTTTTCCTTCTAGCAAACTGACCAAGCTAGTCGGGATCTCATAGATAAGAAGCGGAAAGACTACAACAACACAGCAATGAAGTAAGTACACAGACTGTTTCTTATTGTTGTAGAACAGGGCTATCCTTTTGGTTATTTATTTATTTTTTTAACTCTACCTCTCACCCACCAGGTCCAGTAACAAACCAGAGCCATCCCCCAAATCTGCTCGTCAGCCTTTGAGCATCCAGAATATCCTCAGCACCAGAACAGAGCAAAGGTTACTGAGCCCTCACTCTCCAAAGCAAGATCCTGACCGGAGACTGCTCAACAAAGGTTCGGAGCTCCAGTCTTGGTTTATAAGTTACATTTATTTTATTTTTCAAATTTACCAGCTGTTCTCCCAACCCACAGTGACCTCTGCAGTCCTCATTGTCTACCTTTTCTCTTCCTTCTACAACTACTATTCACCAGTTTCAAAGCCCCGGCCTGTTTCACACAGGTAGCCAGTGCCCCACCTATGTAACCTTCCAAGTACATACGATAAGCTGAGAGAACTCGTATGTGCCCGGAAATCCTGGCTTATCTCTCTAACACAAGGATAAGATTTGGACACGCCTAGGTTGGAAGACGCTGTGCTGCTGTTTAACTAAAAAATGTATTTTGAAATTTAGATTTTTTTTTTTTTTTTAATTGGGGTAGGGTAACATTGGGGTAAGGTAACATATCAAGTTATCATTCCAAAAAAACAACAACTCTGCAGTGTCTTTGAAGCATGGGTGCTGCTTTTGGAACTGAGCCTGTATTTTTTAAGAGACTCTTCGTGTCTCTTCTCTCTCATGACGGAAAACGTTGTTGACTTACAGATCAGCTCTCTGCTAATCGTATGACTCATTCGTGAATTAATTATTCCTTTATTTACACGGTCAGAAGGTTCTTATGAACTTTATTTATTTTTAATCCAAGATGATACCAGTCCACCTAAAGACAAAGGTACATGGAGGAGAGGTATTAATAACATCATGAGGAAGACCTTTGAGAAGAAGTCCACCAGTGGTGGGACCTTTGGTGTCCGGCTAGATGACTGCCCTCCAGCTCAATCAAATAAAGTAAATGGCCATTTCTATCCGCTCTTGTCTGTTTTCTCTGGGGTGGGTCCTCACGGCTAAACCTAAACCTTTTTCTTTTGTAGTACGTTCCGCTAATCGTGGACCTGTGCTGTAAATTAGTGGAAGAGCGAGGACTGGAGAACACCGGAATATACAGAGTCCCTGGAAATAATGCAGCTATTGCCAGTATGCAAGAGGAGCTCAACAAAGGTTGCATGGACATCGACCTCCAAGATGATGTACGCTTGCCCAACCATATACTATGTGTCACTTGGTGTGAATGTGAAAGAGATGTGGAGCATTTTTTTTTGTTAATGTGCTTTACTTTTATGCCCTAGAAATGGCGAGACCTGAATGTAATTAGCAGTCTGCTGAAATCCTTTTTCCGAAAACTCCCAGAGCCTCTATTTACCAATGGTGAGGAACTTTAATAACGTTGGTTCTGTAAATGATTTTTTTTTTTTTTTTCCATGCTGTCTTTAGGGAAACAACAGCATGGTTAGGAATGTGGTTAGCATTGCTGCCTCACAGAGGTCATGAGTTCAATTTCTGACCAGGGCACTATATCTGTGTGTAGTTTGTATGTTCTACTCGTGTTGCAGCGTGGGTTTGCTTTGGTTACCTCCCACACTGCTAACCTCTATGCCCCCCACACTCCAAAACCATGCTTGTTGCTTATTTGTCTTCTGACATAACATAGTGTGTATTTGTGTCCCGCACGAGAGGAATTATAGATTGTAAGCTCCACTGCGGCAGGTACTGATGCGAATGACTGAAATAGTCTCTGTGCTGCTTAAATCTGTGTGCGCTCAGGGCCACCATCAGGGGGGACTGATGGGAATCCAGTCCCGGGCCCGGAGAGAGATGGGGCCCGGATGGCAGCGGTGCGCAATGCACCGGGTGGCTGAGAGTCACGGGAGACAGAGCATAGCCTGCACTTGAATGAAATATTGAGCCATCCGCGAGCCAAGCACCGCTCGCGGAACAGTAGCCAATCAGGAGAGGCCGCTCCTGATTGGCTGCCGTTCTGCAAGCTGTGATTGGCTCATGGCCAGCTCCATATTCCAAATGCCGCGGCGCCGATGCTCTGATTCTACCTGCTGCCCGGTGCATTCTGCACTGCTACCACCAAAGCCCCCTCTTTCTCTAAATAAGGTATGCTTCCCCTGCCCTGCTCCCCCACCCCAGTCCAGCCAGCCAGTTTTCCCTGCTGCTCGCCTCCCTCCTTCCCCCCAGTTCAGCCAGCCCTCCAGTCCGGCCAGCCTGTCTTCCCTGTGCTCCCCCCACAGTCCAGACAGCATTCCCTGCGACCCCCTAGTCTAGCCAGTGAGCCTGCCCACCGCCCCCTGTACAGCCAGCCTTCTAGTCCAGGCAGCCTGCCTTCCCTGTGCCCTCCCCCAGTCCAACTAGCCTTCCCTGCACCCCCCCCAGTTATAATAACAACTGTCCCTGCAGCCCAAATGTTGATACCATAGACAAACGTAGGTGGGGTTTCCATCTGCCTGGAAACCCCCCTCCCCAGCCCACATCATGACCACAATAGAAATAGTAATGTAATAGAATTTTAGTAGTGCTGCATGTTCTTCACAGTATCAGAAATGAAATAATTAGCACCACCTGTGGATCTTTTAACATGTATCAATCAGTAATAAGTACACCTGTGCACCAACTTCCTAACATTCACTGAAAAACATGCACTGTTAGGGATGTGCTGCTATAGAGCCCAATATGTACATACAGTATATGTCCAGTGCAGTGCTAGGTTCTTCTGCTGCTCCCCCAGACTCCCGGACTTGCTCTAATACTCTGGAATGGTGCCCACATCTAAAATAAAAACATTCAGCTCAGGCAGGATGTCCTTACTGCCGCATCTAATGGCATACTGTGATTGCTGGTCCTCTATATACTGGAATTATGACACAATATACTTTGTATGACGCATATTAAAGCTGGTTAAGTGCTAATTCTGCCCTCTTCATGGACTGTGACACTCGCTCTAAAATCAAGCATTTGGAAACCCCCCTCTGGAAATCCTGCGTTTGCCACTGGATACTCCTTAAAAGTAGCCCCACCCACATTATCCACAGCTCCGCCCACCTCTGTCCCATACCTCGGGGTTTGGCCCTGCCTATTTTGTCAGTACTGGGCCCCACGTTTTCTGATGGCAGCCCTGTGTGCGCTATATAAATAACTGATAATAAAGGTAGCAGTACAATGGCCAATGATCTGTAAAGGTGACATGTGGCTTTCCCTGGGTTCATTCTTTTTCGTGAGCTATATTGGCTGTTTGGTCTCACTGCAGCCAGGAGAGAGCTGTTGATGACCAGAATAAACTTTAGCTTGGTCACTAAATATGGTTGAGCATTTGGTGGCATTTTCTTCAATCTATTATTTTGTGGCAGTATCACTGAATTCTGTGCGCATCAGTTGAGGTATTCACCAAATCTTTGCCCCATTATTTCACTTCTCTGGTCCCTGTAAGGCCAACCAGTTTGATTCAGAGCAGCACAGACGGTGTAGTGGTTAGCGTTACTGCATCACAGCACTGAGGTCGTGGGTTCAATTCCCACCACGGCCCTAACTGTGCGGAGTTTGTATATTCTCCCTGTGCTTGCGTGGGTTTCCTCCGGGTACTCCGGTTTCCTCCCACACTCCAAAAATATACTGGTAGGTTAATTGTCTCCCAACAAAAAATAACCCTAATGTGACTATGTGTGTGAGCATGTGATAGGGAATATAGAGTGTAAGCTCCACTGGGGCAGGGACTGATGTGAATGGCCAAATATTCTCTGTAAAGCGCTGCGGAATATGTGTGCGCTATATAAATAACTGGTAATAAATAATAATAATAATTCTTGCCATCACGTGCCTTAATCAGCTGTGTAAACTGGTTGCTTTCTGTTGATTAAATCTGGTGAAACGTTTTGAATTAAATGATGTGAATATTGTTATAATAAAGGTGGTGTTTTAAACAAAAAAATGAGACATTATGGGATCCTAATTTATCTAATTACCTCCTCAAATTGGCTCCTACCTCAGTGATGTCACTAGCGCCTGGTGAATTGATTGGTTGAATATTGGTTCAGCCCAGTGTGCGTAGGTCACTGCTCGTGTGTGCGCAGAACACTTAAATAAGGATCCCGCACATCACTGATGGTCATACAGATGTGTCCACATACATCTTACCACCACGCGCTACAAGTCGCATTACACATAACGTGTGAGCGCCGGGCGACTCTGTAGTGCCGAGCATCTTCTCTTAGGTGACTTTTTATCTTCAAATAGGACGCACAAGCAGCTTCTGCCAAATAAAATGATATGCAGCATGCCTATATTCTGTGCGTGACTGCGGGTCACGATAGTGTCAGCAGCTGTCCGCATAAGACGCATTTGAAGGTAAAACGTTGCATGAAAAGACGCTCGGCGCTATTGAGTCACACCACGGCATAGTGCAACTAGAAGGGCTGTTTAACGCCCCAGGACGTAAGATGCATGTGGTGGTTACACAGATATGTATGCCGGGATCCCTGTACTTACATCATTGGCCATGGTTATTCAGAGTGATTTGCTCACCAGCCCATGCCAAAGCAGTAAGTGATCATGTAAGTCTGTGAGGGGAAAAAAATAATGAAATCTAAATTCATTTTCAGACAGATACAATGATTTCATAGAAGCCAACCGTAGAGAAGACCCCGTGGATAGGCTTAGAACGTTAAAACAATTGGTAAGTTTGAAACCAAACAAATCATCTGCCTGTCTATAATGAATATACACATTTATAGTCTCGAAGACGATGACGCCATGCAGTAAATAATATTAGAAGTTGCAGCATTTTCTGATGTAATCCGTTACTGGCGAATACCCACCTCACCACGATACCTCGCCGCAGTACTTGGCTGCGCAGATATTTGCCAGTTACTGTACTGCCAACATTGCATGTTTTCCAGTGCACCTCTGAGGAGTGCAAGGCAAAGCGTGCAATGTGGATACTGTTCCGATATTGCTCATTGTGTCCATGGCGTTGATTTTAATTCCCTCCTATGTATTGGATCTTCAAGTCTTTCTACAAACAGTGCACATCCCATGCTGAGTTTTAACATTACTGTTGCATGGATGGCTAAACCTCATTTTGACCTACTCCTCTGAATATGTGACTTTTCACCCCCTCCCCACCAAATAACCAACTCTACATGGCCAAAAGTATGAGGACACCCCCTCTGATTAGTGTGTTTGGTGTATACAATCAATCTTCACAGCCATTCAATCTCCAAATTCAAACATTAGCAGTAGAACTGGTCATACTAAAGAGCTCAGTGACTTTCAGCATGGCACATTCATAGGATGCCACCTTCTCCAACAAGTCAGCTTGTCTAATGTGTGCCCTGTTAGAGCTGTCCCAGGCACATGTAAATGCTGTTATTGTGTCGTAGAAGCATCTAGTACCAACATCATCTCACCCGCTAAGCTTCTATTAGATTTCATATTCCACAATTGAATGGAATGCCTCAGAATGGAGGAGGTTATAGCAACAAAAGGGCGCCCAAATCCCTATCACTGCACATGGTTTTGGAATGAGATGTTCACCCTCCTTATTTGGATGCGATGTCTGAGGCTCCACATATTTTTGGCTTTGTAGTGTGTGTGTCTATATACAGTTATATGTATGTATGAGTGTGTATACATATTTTGGATGTAATGTCTGCAGCTCTTTAGATAATGTGTGTGTGTGTATGTATATGTATGTATATATATATATATATATATATATATATATATATATATATATATATATATAAAAATTTACTGTATGCACACATTATCAAACGGCTGCAGACATTACAGCTAAGACTCACAAACTAAGTCACAGCAGATCACCTACTGGCCTCATATTCTGTTGATGCATGAACCATCATTCCAGAATAAATCACCACAGAAATCTGCCATTGTCAGAGCAGCTGATACTGATTATGTCTCTTCTCCATGTCAGATTATTGATCTCCCCGACCATCACTATGAAACGCTGAAATTCCTCTGTACCCATCTGAAGACTGTAGCAGATAATTCAGAGAAGAATAAGGTGAGCGCTCCAGACCCTTCTAGCTTTGTCTGAATGTTGATAATGAGGTGACGCTTCCCCCGTCGTGTACACTCAGTGATGGCGGCCATGATCCTTTACCTGTGCGATTACATTATGTTTGTTTTTTTATAGATGGAACCCAGAAACCTGGCAATCGTATTTGGCCCAACTTTGGTCAGAACGTCAGAAGACAACATGACGCACATGGTCACCCACATGCCCGACCAATACAAAATAGTGGAAACCCTTATTCAGTGTGTGAGTGTCTGGGAGTAATTATTGCTTGTTGCATTGAGGGTTATGTGCGGGATCTCCCATTATAAACGCTCCTCTGTACATTTCTTTTTTAGCATGACTGGTTTTTCTGTGAAGAAAGTGCTGAAGAACTAATTGTAAGTATTGCTGCCAATTATGTGCTTTATTTTTTTTTATGGCGGTAACTGGAAGGTGGCATAATACCGTAATATTACCTGGTACTCACATGTCTGTTATTGATGAGCAGTTGTAGTACTGAATAGATATTAAATTGTGTTAAACACTGTCCCCAGGATCCTGTAAAGTTGATGTTTAGTAAAAGATCATGTACAGTAAGGCGTATTCCCATTTTTTTTTAAAGTGGAAGATCAAAAAAAATATCTTGCCACAGGGGTCAAAATAATAAACATTTTTCTCTTTTAGTCCTTTAAATTAGTTACTTTTTAAATAATCTTCATGTTAATGGATTTAATTGGTTGTATAATTATCCCATTTGTTTCCCCAAAAAGAAATCTGCAAAACCTTACATATAACAGGATCACATATAACCGGATCGGGAAGCTTGGGCAGGGGAAAGATTTGCCATCACACACCACCACCTACAGGCCTTATACCAGTACTGCATCCTCACTGAGAACGTAACTGAACATTAATCATATTGTTACATACCTCAAACTTACACTTGATCCCTCGCTAAATAAAGGAACTTTATTTTGCACTTTCAAATGTTTTTAAACCTATAAAAATACACAGCTGTTTACATAGCTATGCAAGCCTCCATAGAGTTCTGGGTATTCTTCTTTTCGTTATGGTGGTATAGGTTATATGTTGTCCTTAAATTCAGATTGCTGTTATGGTTCACTTTTAGGTTCTTTTAAAGCAAAATTAGAAGAAATAATTAAGCAGTGTGGTTAATCCTAACATTGCATACATTTAATGGGCTTGATTCTTAGGCTGGGTAAACACTTAAAACGTTATCTGCCCGATTTGTCGTTTCTGGGCAAATCTGAACGTCAAATCGGGCATATCGTTAAGTGTGTATGCCCGATTTTCGCACTCCCGCGGTCGCAAGTAATACATTCTGGTTGGCTGTGCTGCATGGTCAATCAGAAGATATCATGTGCGTTGCCATACTGCCAAATACAGCATGGCATTCTACATCGCGCCGTCGCACCCCTGCATCATGCAAGTGATGCAGGTTCCCGTTGCCCGTCGGATCGGCCGGCTACACATCGTTCTGATGTGTAGCCAGCCTTAATTTGGCATAAGACCAAATGTGGCCGCACCTAGTAGGGATTTGTGTTTATGCAGACTGCGCTTGTGCTGCTACGTTCATACACCTCTCGGCCCCGGGGCATACACACATAAGAGAACCATGTAGTGGCCGTGTAGCCAGAGTTACACCATAGTGGTGCCCATTTCTTGCACCCAGCATTGCAGTACATTTAAGTTCTACTGGTAACGATGACTGCTGCTCTGGAGTACTGAGAACCCAGGGGCGGCGCTAATCGCTTTGCGTTATGCCGTGCGTATGAATGAATTAGCAAACCATTCACGTTCAGAATCAGGCCCAGTTTCTTCAGATAATTCTGACCAGCATATTAATGGACAGCTTCGCTTTGTTGTCATTAGAATAGCTATAAGTTTGTGTGTAACGATGTTGAAGAGATCTCTGTTTATTAACTGTAGACAGCTGTACAGGAGGAAAGCACAGTAGAGTCTCAGCCAGTGCCAAACATAGATCATTTGCTCCCCAACATTGGAAGGACTGGATTATCCCCTGGAGACGTATCAGGTAACTCTTGCCTGCGCAGACAGTTCCCCCGCAGGCTAATGACACGCACTCTGCTGCTTCTCTGGGTTCTTCTGAATGTTTCTCTAATCGTACAATTCTGCTTTATATCCCTTTAATTGCCTTCCTTGTTATACAGTATATTGTAACTATATTTAACTGCATCCGAGTACAAGCAAAGGTAGCTATTCTGCACCTGCCCATCTGTTTTGGGATATGATCTGTGGACTAGGTGATCCGCTACTGCAAATAACGCACAAATGAGAATGCATATAGTATTTCCCAGCTTAATATGCAAAGATGTCTTTCATTTAAAAGTACAATTTATTGTAGCGCAGGAAATATTGTCCACAATTTTATGTAGGTGCACAACCCAAAGAGGGAGATTGTTAGGCGCGGGGTTTGCCCCAAAGCTAATTGAAAGAGCTGCCCGATTCACCCAGCTGCGGAGAACCCGACGCGATAAACCCCAGAGGGTGGATATTTCCTGGTAGCCTGGATATATCCGCGTTAAAATGGTGACACATTTTAATGCTGGGGTAACCCATAGATTCCATCACTTTGTGAAGAATCTAGGGGCTAGCGAGCATTAACACATGGTTTAGCATGCAGGGAAAATGACAATAAATTGAATAACTCCAGACTTGAAACAAGGAGGTGTTTCCTGTGAGGTAAACCCTGCGCCTAATTCAATCCCCCCCCCCCCCCCCCCAAAAAAAAAAGTGCTTCAGATTTTGAAGCCATACTGAACAGCTAAGGAACGATGGATGATTACACAGAGCTGGTGGAGAGAGAATGAAGAGCGCACCCGAACTCTCTCTTCCTCTTCCTCTGCCACCTCTATTCTGCTGTTCATTTCACTGAAGACAAGAACGATGGCTGTAGTATAATTTATCATTAAATCCATTTGGTTATTGGGACTCATTTATCCTGATAGATTATGTAATAGATCCTTTTTTTTACTATCTATTGCTCAGAATGCTAAGGGTCTAATTTACTGGGATGGTTACATTATCTTACAGAATAAGAACATGGATCCTCTGTGCATATATGACCAGCTTTATCCAGATCAGTGCAAGATAAAGACCAATGACTTTTGCATTGTAGGGAGCAAATAAACCATTTACATAAAGACTGGTTAAAGTGCATGTCAAACCATTTTGTTTTATCTGTAGCCATAATGGGATATTCAATTCTCTGCGATGCCCTTGGAGTACCCCCTGGAACGGTCGGGGAAATCACTTCCCAGTTAAGGCCACCATACACGGTGCGATAAAGCAGCCAATACGACGGATTGGATCGATATTGCTGCTATATCGCACTGTGTGGGGGGATGATATCAGCCAGAGCTCCAGTGGGGTCTCACATCGCACCCCCAGATCTTCCTGCAGGTTCATTTGATCTGGGGATGCGATGTGCGATCCCATGCAGTGCTATGTGGGTGAGGGAGGGGGGAGCCAGCATATCGTGCGGTTGGCCACCCAATCGCTCCGTGTGGGGGGACCGCCCGATATGTCGGGTGTCTGATCCCCCGTCGCGTCACCCGGTGCATATCGCACCGTGTATGGGTGCCTTTAGTAACATCGCCAATTTTTTTCCCTCGCCCTCCGTAGAGGTACTGTGGGGGTCATTCAGACCCGGTCGTTAGCGCCGATGCGCTCGGACCGGGTCGATTGCACCCCACAGAGCATGCGCACGACGGCGCCGTCGTGCGCATGCGCGAGACCCGCTACGACCGACAGCGCCGGTCTTAGCGGGTCTCGATCCAAAGGGGGCGAGCTGTCGATGTTGATTGGAAGGCGGGCCGGGGGGGTGGCAGCCCAAACAGAGGCGTTCCCATGGGAACGCCTAACGTTTGCGGGAGGCCCCACTGACATCACATCAGACAGAGCCAGAAGCTCTCCGGGGCTTACGACAAGAGAGACCCTACCCTAGGGTCTCGTCGTAAGCCCCGATGGTCTCTGACCATCGCGACCATCACCGGAGCGGTCGTTAGAGCTGTGGGTGTTAACCCACAGCCTAACCACCGCAACAGAGGTGGGCGGTCAGGATGCAAGTGGCCGCCCAGTTTCTGAGCGACCGCTTGCATCCTCCGAACGCTTCTGAATGAGGCCCTGTATGTGGGAAATGAGCAGTGTTTGGCTAGTATAATATACCTTGATGTGCGCAGCCGTACAACACGGTGGCGCCTCGCTGAGAATTGAATTTTCCACTTAGTAGTTTAAGGTAGTTTGCGGTCACTTATTTCTTATCTCTAGTAGGAGTGTTTGAGATTCATTTGAGTGTGTATTGTTGTATTTCACTATAAATGCCTTTTTTTCTGCTAATGAAGGGTCCCTTTAACCAAATGTGTAATGTCACAACACACAAAGCCATGTGTTTCTCAGTTCAATGTGTAACCGTCACCTGCACACACTAGGGACAGACGTTCTGTGGGCTGAAACCGTATTCTGCCATCAACTCACCTAGTGACAGAACCGAGGCATATGAGGCACTTTGTGTCTCGGTGAGGTCATTAGATTCCTCTGAGTCGATTGGTTACATTTTCATGGAAATTGGTTCAGCCCGCAAAATAATGACCTCCTGTGTGAGGCGGTGACTGGTATGCTGTATAGATTCAGGGGTGTAATCACAGCTACGACATGTGTATTAAAGTTACTCTTCCTTCTGTTTTTCTACTTGCAACCTTTTCCTTGGCTAAGTACTAGTATCACATGCTCTCTTAGCTAACTTTCCCTACCTGCTGTTGCACTAACCAAGCATGTTCTACCCCACCCCACCCCCACCCCAAAATGATCCCTTTATCTCTACGTAGCTATTGTTTTATAGTTCCAAGGGCTTTCGTTTTGTTTTACTGCCTTTACTGAACCAAGACATTTATACTGATGTTGAAACAGGCGAAATGGGAGGAGTCTATCACACAGTGATGTCACTAGTGGATTCTATGATGTCAGTGATGGACAGCTGGAACTGTAGGAAGAAGGACGATTGCTGCCCCCATTGTAGCTGCCTTGTCTGCAGAAATCCCCGTTTTTTGTGAATGGACTTTACATTTCCTATTTTTATTTCTTTTTTAAATTTGAAATTCTGAGAAAATCTGCACTGTACAATGTTATTTTCCTGCTCAGCCTATTTTACACAGATCAATGTTACTTTCTTAAAGTCTTTCTGCCATTTCTTGTTATTTCTGAAGCAGACCCTGAGGAGAGATAGCATGGTATGGTCTACTAGTCCTTACTAGTCACAAGCATTAGCCATGTGTTCATTAGGGGTGTTGCATGGGGCTTAGCTCTTGTATTCTGATAATTTATGCATAAAGATATAATTCCAATTGATGTGGTAGAGCCTCCGGCTGGCCCCCCTTCTGCTCTCTTTACTCTCGTCTAGCCTCTGTTTCCTCCCCCTATAATTAATCGGTGTTCATTACTCATTCCATTATAACAGTAGCACAGTGTGGTTATATAACTTACTTTAATACAATCTTGTCATGCTGAACCTTTGCTACTCTTCAGCAGTCAGCATACATTGCACACTGGCTCTGCAATCCTAAAAGATTCATCCAATTAGCAACTTAGGTTCCTCTGCGTGTATCAATATCAGGGACCCAGACGCACAGCCCAGACCTAGACTAGCCTGTCTGTGTGGTGTTTAATTTCCGTTAACCATTCAAATTTTTCGTCAGCCTCCCGCAAAGATTAGCGTGCTTAGACGAGTCGCTTAAACATCAGTGTCTGTTTGTTTTTTTATTTTGGAGAACAGGGTTCCTTGCCATTCCTCTCATTGAGCTGGTTCTGCCTACAATTCACAGCATCCTTTCATGGCGGTGGCTTTCTGTGGTGAAGCTTGCATCTTTTGTGAGCTATGACTATCCCCTTTGTTTCCTTCTGCTTTAACACATTTTGTTGTGTGCTTGTCCTTTCCATGAAGCCTAGCATTATTTGTCACCATTGTGTCTCTCTCTATGCGCCACTGACAACGCGTTTCGCTTATTTTTTACTCTACAGATTCCGCTACTAGTGACTCTGCAAAATCTAAGGTAAGTCAGTATTCTCTCTAATTGGGAATTTTTTTTATTTTTTATTTTTATTTTTTTTAGCAACATGTGGTACTCAAGCTGCTGTGGAACTACACATCCCAGCATGTTCTGCTGCAGTTTATCTGTTAAGGGTATGCTGAAGCTGTCTCTGCATGCTGTGATATGTACTTCCACAGCAGCTAGACCGCCACACTAGTTTTTTATATACATAGGAGCCCTAACAACAGCTCTTATTAGCATGGTCCAGCATTGACTGCCACCACTGAAGGCTCTGCTGTTCAATAGGATACAAAAGAGGGTGCTCCGTTCTCAGGCCTTATTAGTTCAGCGGTGGTGTTTACAGAAAGGTATGAAGATCCGCCAACAGCATGCTCCACCAAATATCGTTCTTTACCTCCTAAAAAAGTAAATATTTCTCTCTTCCAGTTCTTTATATCAACGCTTCAATCAGCAAGCCATAGCGTATAGGGGCTAAATTGAATCCTTCTTCCAAAATACCTTTCTTGTGTATTAGAGCTAGCCAGTATCTAGAGCTACATGGATGTCTTTGGGGGCAATTTAATTCTGCACGATGGTCACAAAGTGCATTCCAGAATGGCACATAGTGACCACCAACACCACTGATGACGTACTACCGTAATGCACAGTCATTTGCACATCCACACATCGCGACCCAATACCCCACAGGATTGAATCCGCCTCAGTAAATCAGGATATTCCGATTATCTGAAACATTTTGATCCGACAAGTGTTTATGGCAGGACAAGTCCACCACCAGCCATGGCTCCTCACCTCTAGCATATTAGAGAAGCTTTATAAATATGTCCCATTCTTCTAGGAATTGGATATCAGTCGAATAGCAGTTTGTAGATCTTTACATTGTCTGTTGCTGAAATGGATAATTTGGCTATTGCATAGTCCACACAATTCAGTGTTATTTCTACTGCAGTTATTGTTAAACATGTTGGCACACTTTTAACCAAGTTTAGACTGTAGGGTAGATCTCTAAATTGTCCGTATAACCGTATATTGGTAGAACAATGCATACAAGTTGTAGTCTGATACATGTGTAGCCAATAATACATTAGAAAATATTTAATGAAAGAACATTTTTGAGGAGGGGGAAAGTTGAATATAATGAGAGGAGGACACAGGAAAGGGGGGAGATGAGTATAGATGACAAGGAGTAATAATGAGTAAGGTGATGGAGTTGGGAGGCAGAGAGGGGAGAAAGAGGAGGACAAGGCAAAAAGATATAGGATTTGGTATTTAATGAACATTGTTTATGGCAATATAAAACCTAGATAAGGAGCATAGACAGAGTAACAATGTCCTTAACAATACAAAATAGAGTTCTGAAAAATGATCCTACCCTGGTGCATTATACAGCTCTTATGGATTACACATGTAGATTGAGAGTTAAATAAAGATTATTAGTATAAGGAGACCACCGGGTAAGGATAAGTGTCCATGCTGATAGTTGGAAAGTATGAATATAGATTTTAAAATGTAGCCCTCTATAGGGAACTATAACGTCAAACAAAGATAAGAACTATAGCCATAGCATGGTGATCTAGATTAACATTGACATTACTGATGTAAGTTGAAATGGTCACGAACCCAACAGCTCTGGGCATCGGAAACAGTCATCTTGTAGAATTCACAAGAGGAGCCAAGTGTGATAATAAAAAACATAATTGTCCTCTTTTTATGGATGTGGATCTGATGAAGGATACATATGATGTGCTGGTTCTTTTGTGTCATTTGATCTAATGGGATCCAGTAGGCAGAGTCTTTAAGAATACAGGAGAGAACGTGTTAGTTTCTGTCTGCAGTGAGATGGAATGGGGAATCTCCACCATGAGGTGCAGTGTTAGTGTGTTGTGGGCCAACCAATGTCCTTGTTGGTGTGTGTAGGCCAACCAATGTCCTTGTTGGTGTGTGTAGGCCAACCAATGTCCTTGTTGGTGTGTTAACCTTTTATCATCAGTTACTGTATCTCATTGGTATTTTTTGTGGCTGTACACACTAGCTAGATAGATAATTATGTATAATTGCAAAGTTTAGATTCTTAACATGGTGTTCCTTTGCCTTTTACAGGGTTCTTGGGGATCTGGAAAAGATCAGTATAGCAAAGAGTTGCTAGTGGCCTCCATCTTTGCTGCTGCGAGTCGACATCGTAAGAAACACAAAGATAAGCCCCAGCTGAGCAGCTCAGAGGATGAACTTGACAACGTGTTCTACAGGAAAGACCTGTCTCCTGTGGAAGCCCGAAAGCCAGAGAGCAGCAAATTGCCGTCTGCATCAGCTACACAAGTGCCTCTAAAACCCAAAGCACGGACACCGAGAAATGCAGAAAACATCAGCGAGACTAATTCCAGCCTGTACTCGGACGATAAGCTGAGAGAGGACAGCACGCCTTCCGATGACCCCACTTCTTCTCCTCCAAAACACCCTACATATTCCGATCTGAGACTGACTGTGCAATCTGATCAGGAGCAAATGCTCCCTTGCCAGGATAGTATGTCTGACTCCCCAACTGTACTTTGCACTTCATCCCAGGTCTCCACGCACAGACCAAAACCGAAAATCATCATCACCCCTGAGATAACAGTCAGTGACTTTCTGTCTGCGGACATGATCTCCATCACCTCCGACTACTCCACAGCATCGTCATACTTGGTTGGGCCGGAACCAAACCAGATAAGCCACGAGGATCAGTCTGTGGCAGACAGTAAAGGTGAGAATTCCGATGACAAAAGTATCAATTTATCCTTGCCAAAGTTCTTTCATGACACGTAGTCATCATGGCCACAAAACTAGGCAGGGTTGGCTAGTTTAAACCATGGTTTAAATCGAATGTTTTTTTTTTTATTATGCTGTGACTATAGGCATGGTGCCGTGACTTCTTAAAAATAAGCTTATTATAAGGGAATTCCCCCTGGTATTTTTCCACATTCTTGTAGCTTGTGGTCTTCATTTGAGTGAGCTGAACCAATACAGTAAATTCGCAATCAACAGAAAAATGAGGGTGAACCAGATCAGAGACGTCCTAAATCTGCCTAGCATCAGCTAAGACTCCACAAACTCCCCCCTAACAATTCTATAGGACATGAGAAAACCACTACTAACATTTTCAGTCTTTAAGGGTAAACAACTCCAATACATTAAAGAGGCAATACACAGAGAAACACCTCATGGTTTAGTATCCTTCATGTTTATTTCAATTCAAAACCTTCAGTCCTACTGATATGAGTGGAAGGCAGAAAGACCTAGTCTGGCTCTATTTTGATGTGATAAAAAAATCCTAATTTTGGATTGTTAATGTTAGAAAGTATAAAACCAGGTTTCTAATATGTAGCAATGTTTCACAGTATTAATATAATAAGCAGGATTTATTTTTTCTTTAAAACATTAATGGAAAAAAAAAAAAAAACTGGTTTGAACCAAAAAAAAAATACAAATTTTAACATCTGTTTTTTTCCAACCTGTAACGAAGTTTAAACTAGTTTAAGATCAAAACACGCAGCTTTATTTATTATCAATAATCATTCATTTCTAGGCTGTCCATTGTCTTATAGACAATTATTGTGGAGTAGATGTACTCCGTGTCGGACTGGGGCATATAGGGCCCACAGGGGAATACAATGTCAGGGGCCTGCTGAAGGGGAGTGACCAGCCTTTTGTAGGTGTGCCCATCAATTGGAGGGGTGTGGTCATCCCCATTAAATAATATCAATAATCTGTGACACTTTTAATATAATAGCAATAATCTGTGCACCTTTTTTTTATTATAGTATCAATAATATGTGCTCTGTTTTATTAGATTAGCAATAATTTGTGCCCCTTTTATAAAAATATCAATAATCTGTGACCCTTTTATTATAGCAGCAATACTTGGTAACCCTTTTATTAGGCAAACAATAATATACTACATAGTTTACACACATGTGTATGTATGTGTATATGTGTGTATATATATATATACACAGTGCCCTGCAAAAGTATTCACCCCCCTTTTGCTTTTTTTCATGTTTTGTTGCTAGACGACCTGGAATTAAAATGGATTGTTTAAAGGTGTGCATCATTTCATTCACAGAATATGCCTACAACTGTGAAGTTGTGTTTTGTTTTTTTTAGATTGTAAATCAATCAACATTTAGGGCAACAGAAAACTTCGGCGTGCATAACTATTCATCCCCCCTAAAGTCAGTACTTTGTCGAGCCACCTTTTGCGGCAATTAACAGCTGCAAGTCGCTTTGGATAAGTCTCTATGAGCTTGCCACATCTTGCCCCTGGGATTTTTGCCCATTCCTCAAGGCAAAACTGCTCCAGCTTGTGAACAGCAATCTTCAAGTCTGACCACAGGTTCTCAATGGGATTGAGATCTGGGCTTTGACTAGGCCATTCCAACACATTCAAATGTTTCCCCTTAAACCACTCGAGTGTTGCTTTAGCAGTATGCTTCGGGTCATTGTCCTGCTGGAAGGTGAACCTCCGTCCCAGTCTCAAATCACAGGCAGACTGAAACAGGTTTTGCTCAAGAATATCCCTGTATTTAGCACCATCCATCTTTCCCTCGACTCAAACCAGTTTCCCAGTCCCTGCTGCTGAAAAACACCCCCACAGCATGATGCTGCCACCACCACGTTTCACTGTGGGGATGGTGTTCTTGGGGTGATGGGATGTGTTGGGTTTGCGCCAGACCTAGCATTTTCCTTGGTGGACGAAAAGTTAAATTTTAGTCTCATCTGACCAGAGCACCTTCCTCCATACATTTGGGGAGTCGCCCACATGCCTTTTGGCAAACTCAAATCGTGTCTTCGTATATTTATCACTAAGCAATGGCTTCTTTCTGGCCACTCTTCCATAAAGCCCAGCTCTATGGAGTGTACGGCTTATTGTGGTCACATGCACAGATACACCAGTCTCTGCTGTGGAACTCTGTAGCTCCTTCAGGGTTACCTTTGGTCTCTGTGCTGCCTCTCTGATTAATGCCCTCCTTGCCCGGTCTGTGAGTTTTGGTGGGCGGCCCCTCTCTTGACAGGTTTGTTGTGGTACGATGTTCTTTCAATTTGATGATGATGGATTTGATGGTGCTCCGGGGGATCATCGAAGATTTGGATATTTTTTTATAACCCAACCCAGAATTGTACTTCTCAACAACTTTGTCCCTGACTTGTTTGGAGAGCTCCTTGGTCTTCATGGTGTGATGCCTCTTGCTTAGTGGTGTTGTAGCCTCTGGGGCCTTTCAGAAAAGGTGTGTTTATACTGACAGATCATGTGACACTTAAGCAGGGCATCCACTATACAATTTTTTGTTGGAATGAAAACCTGGTAATGTATGGGAGCAAATGACAGTCGTCCATTTGTTCCCAAACACTGGAAAATAGCCAAGAGTGGTTGTTCAGACAAATTGGTTAAAAAACACACAAATGTAACCAATTTGAATTTTTTTTTTGTCCTTTTTGCAGTGTTTAAATCCATATGATGAACTGTCATTTACTCCCATACATTACCAGGTTTTCATTCCATCCAGCCAGATTGGATAGATATCTGACAGAAAATTATATAGTGGATGCCCAGCTTTAGATTTCACACAGGTGGACTTCATTTCACTAATTATGTGACTTCTGAAGGTAATTGGTTGCACCATAACTTTTGAGGGGCTTCATAGCAAAGGGGGTGATTACATAGGCACATGTCAATTTTCATAATTTAATTTTTAAAGATTCTTTTTTATATATATTTTTCTCATGTCACTTCACCAAATTAGACTATTTTTTGCAGATCCATTACATTCAGATTAAAAAAAAAAAAATACAGGTTGTAATATAACAAAAAAGGTAAATAGCCAAGGGGGGTGAATAATTTTGCAAGGCACTGTGTATATATATGTGTGTGTGTGTGTATATATTAGGGATGTGCAGGCTCGGATAGGTTCGAGTTTGCACGTGGAGTTCGGATTTTTCCCTCCAAAAAAACGGAACTCAGAACGAGGCAAAACGTCATCTTACATGGACGAACATCATCATTCCTGGACAAAAGTGCAGACACTCAATATCGCAGTCTGTTTTTAGTCCATATATTGGTGGATGGAGGAGGTACTCATATATCTATCTATCTCCCAGAATGAACGGCACTCAGATATAATACACTTGATATTTTTTCTGTTGTCTCCAACGTTTTCGGGGACTCAGCCCCGTCCTCAGGAACATACACACAGACAACATACAACACTTAGCCCACCGGTATAAAACCCCTCTCGTGTCCATCAGTCGTCACACTGCATACCGGACGTAGGTGCCTCCCACGTGTCCCCGACACTGTCGTACTTCCGGGGTCCGCTGCAGCCGTAACCATAGCAACCGCCCGCTTGCGTGCCACCGGCCGACCGCTTGCGTTCTAACCGCCTGCACTCAGCATCCTGGAGCCAGGGGGCACATAGTATACATCCGGAGTAAGGGAGGCTGTGAATATCACAAGACACCTATTGCACAAAGATCATATAAAAAACATATTACACAAACATGTACCAGACCATAGAGTGCAACCAATACAAAACTTCTAAATAAGCCATGCCCCCAAGAACAAACACTCACATTAAAGAATACACCAAATGACACAACAGTACATGACATTAACATGAGCTTGAAAATGTAAGGAATAAACAGATAACCATAGCAACCAAATCCAATTAAGTAACACTATAGAAGACAATTCCAGTTAATTTTATCATTGAGACCACCCGGCTTAGTTGTACCCAGCCGTGTAATCCATCTTGATTCTTTAACTAATAGGGTCTTAGCCCGGTCACCCCCATGGAGAGAGGGTGGAACATGGTCAATGATAAAATATTTAAGGGAGTCCAAAGGATGGCCGGCTTCCCCAAAGTGTCTAGCGACCGGCTGATCTACATCCCTGCAACTCAATAACATACGTATTACAGAGCGATGTGCAGCCATGCGTTCCCTGAATTTTTTAGTTGCTTGACCCACGTAGTGGAAACCACAAGGGCATATAATAACATACACTACGTGGGTGGTCATACAAGTCAGAACAAATCTAATGTCATAAAAGACATCGCTCTGCAATACGCTGCACATCGCTCTATCAGTGAAGCAAGCTGAAAAATCAAAATAACCCCATCAGAGAGATAGCAAAAACATTAGGTGTGGCCAAATCAACTGTTTGGAACATTCTTAAAAAGAAAGAATGCACCGGAGAGCTCAGCAACACCAAAAGACCCGGAAGACCACGGAAAACAACTGTGTTGTATGACAGAAGAATTATTTCCCTGGTGAAGAAAAACCCCTTCACAACAGTTGGCCAAATCAAGAACACTCTCCAGGAGGTAGGTGTATATGTGTCAAAGTCAACAATCAAGAGAAGACTTCACAAGAGTGAATATAGAGGGTTCACCACAAGATGTAAACCATTGGTGAGCCACAAAAACAGGAAGACCAGATTAGAGTTTGCCAAACAACATCTAAATAAGCCATTACAGTTCTGGAACAACATCCTATGGACAGATGAGACAAAGATCAACTTGTACCAGAGTGATGGGAAGAGAAGAGTATGGAGAAGGAAAGGAACTGCTCATGATCCAAAACATACCACCTCATCAGTAAAGCATGGTGGTGGTAGTGTCATGGCGTGGGCATGTATGGCTGCCAATGGAACTGGTTCCCTTGTATTTATTGATGATGTGACTGCTGACAAAAGCAGCAGAATGAATTCTGAAGTGTTTCGGGCAATATTATATGCTCATATTCAGTCAAATGCTTCAGAACTCATTGGACGGCGCTTCACAGTGCAGATGGACAATGACCCGAAGCATACTGCAAAAGCAACCAAAAGTTTTTTAAGGCTAAAAAGTGGAATGTTATGCAATGGCCAAGTCAATCCCCTGACCTGAATCCGATTGAGCATGCATTTCACTTGATGAAGACAAAACTGAAGGGAAAATGCCCCAAGAACAAGCAGGAACTGAAGACATTTGCAGTAGAGGCCTGGCAGAGCATCACCAGGGATGAAACCCAGCATCTGGTGATGTCTATGTGTTCCAGACTTCAGGCTGTAATTGCCTGCAAAGGATTTGCAACAAAGTATTAAAAAGTGAACGTTAGATTTAGGATTGTTTAGTTTGTCCCATTACTTTTGGCCCCTTAAAAAGTGGGAGGCACATATAGAAACCGCTGTAATTCCTACACCGTTCACCTGATCTGGATGTAATTACCCTCAAATCTGAAAGTCTGCAGGTAAAGCACATCTTGTTTGTTTCATTTCAAAGCCATTGTTATGGTGAATAGAGGCCAAAATATGAAAATTCTGCCAATGTCCCAATATTTATGCACCTGACTGTATATATATTTAGAACCACCAAGTAGAACAGCCAACATACTACTGCAAAGCAGATCACTAGACTCATGGCTGCTATGTTAGCATCTGCCATCAATGCATCAGGCATTTGCAGATTACTTGAGGTCCTGTGTAGGAGATAGTTATTTGTGGGCCGTAATATTTCAGCCAATTTCCGTCATTGCTCCAATACAGTGCAACAGCTACAGCACCGATGTACACCCATGAGCCATAACATTAAAACCACCTGCCTAATACTGTGTAGGTCCCTACTCGTGCCACCAAAACAGCTCTGACCCGCCAAGACACGGACTCCACAAGACACCCGAAGGTGTCTGATGGTATCTGGCACCAAGACGTTGGCAGCGGATCTATTAAGTCCTGTAAGTTGCGAGGTGGGGCCTCCATGACTGACTTGTTTTACCTGCACACCCCGCAAGATCTGCAATTTTGGACCCAGTCGTCTAGCCATCACAATTTGGCTTTTTTTCCTGCTTCCAACACATCAACTTCAAGAACTGAGTGTTCACTTGCTGACACCCCTTCACAGGTCCCATTGTAATGAGATAATCAATGTTATTTATTTTACCGGTCAGTAGTTTTCATATTATGCCTGATGGGTGTACTCTGCAGTCACAGCAAATGAAGCTATGGGTAGTTTAGAGAAGGAATTCAGTCACTGGGGGATCAGCAACAAGCCACCAAGGACTACTCGGCAAGTGATGTGAGAAGGAGAGGAAAGACATTGTTCCCTTATACCACAGCACAATGTACAGTCCTCTTCCGATTAGGCAGCCTTTGGAAATAATCAGAGAAGTGGGTGCAGATAGCACCTACCTGGGCAAAGTCCTCTCATTGGAAAGGAAACTAGAAAAGCTGAAGCTCTATATGAAATCAACCATTTTTGCTTTTGTATCGTGGATCCAGTGTTTCCTTCGCTGGGACACAAGGGATTATTGCTTATTGTGGTTTAGGCAGCCATGCTAGACGCCAGGCATACGATGAAGGAAATGTTACTGGCTCCTTTGGAACACGTTGTTCCTAAAAATCAACCATAACTTGTTCATTGACTACTTGTTCTCCATCTTCCAAATATTGGTAGAATGCTCCCTTTTCCTACCTAAGATGTTACTGATCATCTTATCCATCCTCTCCAGCCTCGACTACCTGTGTTTGTCTAATAATTCTCTCACCCATCTGTCCAAAATGCATTTGCGTTACTGATCTTTACGTCTTGCTGCTCCCCATACACTGCACACCCTACAAAGCCCAGCGGTGGCTCCCTGTATCCTTTAGAATCTAAGTTAGGTTACTGTCACCTGCAGATCTCTGAATCACGCTTCACACCTCCTAACCATCTCCCACAACACTGCCACCGACTAGTGCCCGCCTCTCTTTCTTATAACCCTACACTCCCGCTAGCAGCAACTCTTCTTTGCTTCTCCCCAACTGCAAAAATTCCTGCCATGCCTGATCACTCAGTGGCAGATATGTATCAAACCTTATAGACAGGGGAGAAGTTGCCCATAGCAACCAATCAAGCTTTAGCTTGCATTTATCTAGTACATTCTATAGAATGATTGGTGGAAGCCGATTGGTTGCCATGGCTAAATTTTCCACGCTTTACAAGGTTTAACCACTTAACTGCCAATTTTTTTTCTTTCTAAAAACTGCTCAGAAATTGTCAGTTTTTTTTGTATCCAAAATGATTTCATTAAAAAAAAATAATTTTATCTCTCTCGTTCTTTTAAATATTTGTAAAGAAAAATTAGTTTTTTCAAACATCGGATCACCACCATCGGGAACATTGCGACTTTCCTTTTCACAGCGGCTTTAGGTACCAGGTACACTTTAGGGGGTGAGGGTGGTTCATTTACTTTTTCCCAGTGGCTGCTAATCTCTGTAGCCGCTGGGTGGGGGGTCCTGCTGTGCTGACCGATCAGCAGCACGGCAGACTCTCTGAAAGCAGCAGCTGCAGGAAGAGTCTCTTCATTCTTTGATTTGCACTTTTCGCCTGTTTTCAAAGTATTTCCATATTTAATTCCCCGCAGTTTTCGCTTACGCGAAAAACTCCATAGGCAAAAACTGGCAGAAAAGTTTCTCCAGCAAAAGGCAGGAGAAAAGAACTGTAAAATCCATATTTTAGGGTGCGGGCGTGGGGACTTGGCTCAGAACCCTTCACCCCCCAAAAAAGACGTAATTTTTGGGGCAAAATTTAAAATGTGTGGGGGGGCTATATGGATTGCGACAGGTGTTTTGGGGAATGCACGAGGCTGCAGCAGGTGTATATTTGAGATTTTTAAAATCTACATTTTAGAGACATCAAAATATACTAGTACCCATTTACACGTACCCTAAATTTAACCTCTGTACTTATTTTTCAGAAAAAAAACATCATTGCTTTCTATCATTTATCCACATAAATGCAAATATACATGTAACAGTCCATTGCCACAAAATAAGTTCACTAAATGCCTTTATTAGGGCTACTACTATTCTATATTAATTCCCAGGGTCACTGCAGCTTTTTATGGGGTACAGACTGATTTCCAAGGAAAATGACGTCCTTTTTGCTAGTTTCGCTTTGGAGAACGTTCGCCTAAACACATTTTCGCGTGTTTTACAATTGATTAGGGCGTAAAGCGTGGACGCGCATGGAGAAAACATTGCCGCAAAACAGGCGAATGAGGCGAATTCAGTCCGCTTTTCACCAGACGGCACTTTTCGCAGCTAATTTAATTCGGCTCTATGTTCTTTAGATTTCGTTTTTCTGTCTTTTTTTAAGTTGTATTTGTTCATTTGGTTTATCTAGGTGACAAGGACATTCTAAGGGGATTTCTGTTGAATGTCATGCCTGGTGCACACATTTCCCATTACCATGTCTATCACTTTATCTCCTGTTACCATGTCTATCACTTTATCTCCCGTTACCATGTCTATCACTTTATCTCCCGTTACCATGTCTATCACTTTATCTCCCGTTTCCATGTCTGTCACTTTATCTCCCGTTTCCATGTCTGTCACTTTATCTCCCGTTTCCATGTCTGTCACTTTATCTCCCGTTACCATGTCTGTCACTTTATCTCCCGTTACCATGTCTGTCACTTTATCTCCCGTTACCATGTCTGTCACTTTATCTCCCGTTACCATGTCTGTCACTTTATCTCCCGTTACCATGTCTGTCACTTTATCTCCCGTTACCATGTCTGTCACTTTATCTCCCGTTACCATGTCTGTCACTTTATCTCCTGTTTCCATGTCTGTCACTTTATCTCCCGTTACCATGTCTGTCACTTTATCTCCCGTTACCATGTCTGTCACTTTATCTCCTGAGTACATTTAGGTGCCTCCCAATGTTACGGTTCCCTCACATTCTCAGTATGCCGCAGATGCATACATCTTGTAAAACAGGGGTATCTAACATGCTGCTTTCCAGCTGCTGTGTAACTACATATCCCAGCGTGCCCTGACATAGTTTTAGCATGCCCTAATAGCAAAATAGTAGCATGGCATGTTGGGATGTGTAGTTCCACAGCAGCTAGAGGGCCGCATGTTAGATACCCCTACTACTGTATAAAGGGAATGTGGAAATTAAGATGTAAGCCTTAGTTATGTATTCATAGCTGTATATGAATGCTAAAAGTGAAGGGTGATAGAAAGTCATTGGTAATAAAAGGTTCTGCAGGCTGTGTGTATGAGGTGTATATATAATAAATAAATGCATTCTGTGTTTAGATTTGGGTCCCATTCCCAAGATCTCATTTTAGTATGCAAATATTCCAAAATACGGGAATATTCCGATATGCAAAATACCCCTGGTCCCAAGTATTTTGGATATGGGAGACTCAACATGTATTAATTTTGAAAATCATCTTTTCAGGTTGCATGGAGATCATGACCACAAGACCAGTTTTAACAATTTTATAATTAAGATTTAAAAACACAGCTGTTTCAGCAAAGTATATCTGTGACAGGCCGCAGGCTGCAGTTTACAAATCAGTATGAATAGATAATACAGGAAAAATTGTAATAATTATTTTCATTTATTTAATTCTATATCCTTTTTTTTTCCCTTTTCAGAAGGAAGCGCCAGCTGCACAGAGGACAGCGCAACCCCCCGGTTGGACAGCCGCCGGTTTAGCTCTCATAAACTTATAGAATGTGACACTTTATCAAGAAAAAAGTCTACACGACAAAAAACAGACAGCGAATGTTCAACAGAAGGCAAAAGCGACAAAACCACTGCTTCAGCTAATGTTGTGGAGATGATCAAGAAAGAAGTGCCATCCGGCAACTTGGACTTGTCCATAAAAAATGAACCGGAAAAGCAGGAACTCGGCTGGAGGCTGAAAATAACAGATAGGCTTAAAGTGCGTATGAAAGCATCTGCAGATGATATGTTTGGAACCAGAAGCGAAAAAGAACGTGCCGCCGAGAGCCGAAAGAAGAAAAATATTAGGCGGCGGCACACTCTAGGAGGACAGAGAGACTTTGCTGAAATAAGCTTTTTAAATTCTTGGAAAATGCATGAGCCAGAACAGGGGAGTAAAGAGGCTGAACTTTCTGCCATGGATCGATTAAAGCCAAAGTGTCCATCGCAAGACCTCTCGATCTCCGAGTGGCTTGCTCGAGAGCGTTTACGCACTAGCACACCTGAACTCAATACAGAAAATCCAGAGGATCTGGTTTTAGAGAACACTAACTTAACAGACTCGTCAACGCCAAATTCTCGTACATCACTTTCGTCGCAAGTCAACGTAGCCACACCCAGCAACATAACCGAAAACATATCCCACTTGACATCCCTACAATCAGCTGACACATTAAATGGAGAGAGCTACCAGAGCAAAAACAAGAATAACTTTAGTCCTGCTGTTGATGCTCACCCCCATAAACTTTCTGGTACTCGGGTGGCCAGATCCCGATTCTACCAGTACCTTTAAATGATTTCCACCACAGCTTTTGTCCATAAGTTCCAAGATAGGCAATGTGAATCTACCCAGCAGTTGCCGATGGGGCTTGCATTGTAGTATGATGACAGTTGGCGAGCTAAAGCTTGCCTAGGTCTTTAGTAAAATTCCAGTCTATTGTATATCGTTCTGTGCCTGAATTGTTTTTTTTTTTATTTTACGTTTTTGCAGCCTGCGTGAGGGCTGAATTCATTCATAGGCCCTGTGGAAAGTCTTCAGAGTGGCCAAAAAAAACCCAACTACTCCTTCTTGATGGAAGTACTTGTAAAATCTGAACAAATCATTCGCTTAACTTTGTGCATACATGGTTTCTGTAACCCAGGGTTTTCTCATTAGCAGACATTCACCATATAACAATGTACTATTTTTGTTTAGTCAGGAAGAAAAGTGCCTCATGAATTCATCTGGTGTGCTAGGGTGCCATATTGTTACACGCTAATTAGAGGAACCTACTGTGAACAAGTAGAGCATTTTATCAGTTTCCCGATCTCATTAAATTTTACAGATTTTAACAGGTGGACTCAGTGCTTCCATTCGTTTGCATTCCGGTAGATTCTTCAAGTTTTATATACCAACTTTTAATACAGTTTTTTTTGTTTTTGTTTTTTTAAGTTTTATGTGACTTGAATTTTTAATCTTTCTGTAAGATACGTTAACTTATGTACATAAACATTGTGTATCTTCAGATACCAGATTTGATATAAATGCTGTAAGATAGGCATGTAGATAGTAAATCCTGGGTGGAACTGGTTTCTTTCATTGAAAATAGTATAATTTTGCATGGAGATCTCATACCACCTTGTACCATGCCTGTGTGCATACCCACTTTAAACACTGGAAATAAAATTCATTTGGTGATTTATTTTTTTAAGTACTTAAGATGTAATTTAAATTATAGGGTAAAAAAACTAATATTAAAGGCTGGATGAGCATTTTCTGTTACCATTTTATTTTTTCTTCTAATAATTGTAAGGTGTATAATTGTTTTTTTTTTTTTTTTTAATTGTTTGAGATTACTGATGCAATTCAAGAGTTATTTTGGTTCATAAACTGATGTTAACTCATCAGCCCTTCTCCCACAAATTAGCGGAGCCTTGCTAATTGAACCACCACAGTTCTGGTGTACTCACACCTACTGGCGCTGCACTGGATTTTAGAAACATTATCAAAATTGTGCATCATAGGGCCATTCATAGTGTCCATCTTTCCCTTCTTCCTGCTCTTTGTTCCAAGGGTTTCAGAAAGTTAACCCCTGTGGAATTAAGCAATGTTCATTAAAATAAATACATTTAAGATGTGTGTATGGGTTGTACTGTGGGTGTATTCTCTAATGACACTCTATAAGCAAACAGCTGTGTGTTGACAGTTCCTCGTCAATCCAAGGATTTTCAAAATGTTTTTTTCCACCATACCAGTTGGGCAACCAACCAATATACACTCCCCTATATGGTTCTTATAATTTTAGCTAGTATATCAATAACATTTGCAGTGTGACTATTGCTGTTATCATGGATCTACCTATTGAACAGAGCATCCCAGTACTAATGCTGGTAGTAAATTACCTATTTTAAAGGCAGATATACAAACAGGGTTCATCAAATGGCCAATATCCTGTGCCCTGTACACAACATAAGACTGGCACCGTGGACCGCTTTGGACCTTTCTCTGCAACTTTTTAACCAATCTACAATTTCAACTATTTGGAAATGTCATGATGACTACAGATTAAAAAAGGGGAAGATTCTACTTTGGATGTTCCTTCAATGCTAAAGCTCCCCGTGGGTAGGGAGGTGTTGGAGATGAGGAGGATGACCATTATGATGATGCATGTGTTGTGCCTGAACAAGCTGTTGAGAATGATGTTTGTGTTGAAGTGATAAGGCAGCCACCAGAACATGCCCATGGTCATGCACTGCCAATAGATCCTCCTCTTGCATGTGTTCTTTTTCTTACACCAGCCCCGAAAACAAACATAATCTCTATCCTTTGTCAGTGCAAGGGAAGTGGAGGTCTGAACCTGGACATTGTAGATACCATCTCCCTGTCATTTTCAGGCGTTTTTCAGAAACGGGTAAATAGTTACAGGTAGTCCGGTATCCTCTATCTGCCACATTGATCAAGACCTATCATTGCCACCATGCTAAACATTACTGTGCTGTTATACTAATCAGAATAAAGGTTGCATCTAGGCAGCAGTGGGGTTATTACAGTGGTTTTGGGTGGTGGGGGGGAGGTTTTAGCATATTATACTGGGCTGGGAAGAATAGGATATTACAGTGAGATCGGAGAAGTTGAGGGGTTTGGATATTACGGATAACTTGAAAGGGAATGAGTGGTGAGGAAATAAGAGTGGGCTTACAGGGGTGGGGATTTTACAGTGGGATGTCAACAGTATAGAGGGGGGATTATTACCGTTGGTAGGGACTGGATGTTTGGGTGGTGATATTACTCTGGGCCTGGAGCAGTTGGACTGTTTCATTTACTGGGAGAGTGAAGCCATTGGGTTATTACAGTAGGCTATTGTCACGGTTCTGCGGACCGACACTCCAGATACGCCAATCTGAGAAATCGCCGCCCGTGACTTTTACCAGCAGAGGGGAAGTTTAGTGTTAAAACACAGGGTAAGCCTTTGCTCTTACCTGCCATACAATTATGCACACTTAGCAAAAATAGGTAACATGAGCCATACAGGGTCTTGGGTCATAAGAACACAGATCCAGAACTAGAATTAATGCTTAATTCAAGAATATCTTCAAAGCTTATTTACAAAAGTTACAAAGAATATAATAATGTTAAAAAGAATCACACAGTTACAATTTCCAAAAAATAAAATGGCAAAATGGATAAACAAACCACTCAGTTGGATTGACTGGTTTTGGGATGAGGCCGTCCCAATGGTGAACTCTGGAACATCTGTATCATTTGATAGCATTCACGCAGAATGAACACTGAACCAGAATTGAGTCACATTTTTATGCCTGCTTCTCCAGGCATCACCCTCCTCCCTGGTGATTTTAACCCTTGTCAGCTCAGAGTGTATTGTCCAGCTGGCTAAAGCCTCAGGGTTTCCCGGCCACCTGAGCAGGGGTTCTTTTATTATACCTTCAGCTCTCTGTGAAGTTTGGAACCTAGGGCCTGATTCAGACCTGGTCGCAAGCAGGTCGATGGTGGCCCACAGCGCATGCGCATGACGGAGCAAGCTCCGTCGTGCGCATGCGCAAGACCTGGCTAGTGACGGGCGCTCCGTCACTCCCGGTCTCGCACCAAAGAAGGCGAGCTGTCGATGTTGAGTGACAGCTCGCCCCATTTGGTGGGGGGGGTGGCTGCCCAAACGGAGGTGTTCCCATGAGAACGCCTACCGTTTGGGGGGGGGGGCGGCTCCACTGACATCACAAGTGTCAGTGGAAAGCTTCCGGCTCTGTTAGAGCCGAAAGCTCTCTGGGGCTTGCGATGGGCGAGACCCTACCACAAAGGGTCTCATCGCAAGCCCTATGGTCGCGATGGTCTTGACCATTGCGACCATCATCCTGGCCGCTCGCAATAGCTGTGGGTGGTCACCCACAGCTATGCGAGCGGCCAAGAGGCCGATCCAAAAAATTAAAAGCCTGGCCCTGATTCAGAGCGAGCACTCTGTCAGAGCGTCCAGCTCTGAATCAGGCCCCTAGTCTTAGGTCAATAAACGTGCCCACTGATTAGGTGAGAAATATACACATCTGTAGACTGAATGTCTCGGTATAAACAACCATTCTTTGATCCCTGACCCTACACAGAACATGGGGCTCTTAATGATGGTTTACCAAGGGCCTGGCCAGATGTCCTGTAATATCAACTGACATTTTTCTTATATGCCATATACAATTAGACATAATTATGGCTGATGCAGGAAACAGACCTTCTTACAACCTCTGTTGCCCATCTTCAAAGGGGACTAGTCCAGAGGAGTTTTGTCTTCTATCCACATACAAAGGATGCTACATACCAATTTACAAGGGAAAGTTACATGTTTATACCAACATAATATTCATGTGCAGTTATGCCGATGCTGATGCGAAATCAGCTTTTCTGCTATGATTGGTGGGAATATTACAGTGGGCCAGGAGAGTGGAGCCATTGGGTTATTACAGTAGGCTAGGATTGGTGGGGATATTACAGAGGGCTGGGGCAGTAGTCACACTGGCTTATTACGTTATATTGGTGTGGATATTACAGTGGTTTAAGGCCCCCATACACTGCGATTTTCTTTACACAATTTTGCCATTTTCGATCAATCGGAACGACCAATCGTGTAAAAAGTGCCGTTTGTGGGGACGATCACGATGCCGATGCGTGTCCCCGGCATTGTGTATAGTCATCGTAGATCAAGTGAACATGCAGTAAGATTTTGACCTATAGTACTGGATTTGGCACACAGCTTTCTGTGTGTGTGCGTGATGGATGATGGTCGATAGTACTGCATACTGCAGTTGTTTACGACCCGTCTATATTGTATGGTTGTTTGTACAATCATACCGTGTGTGGGCACAATATTGTATGGCCAGGAGAGTTCAGGAATTCAAGGGAAATCGCAAACGAGATTAGATCGTAAGCAAATCGCACCATGTTAGGGGGCCTTAAGTTGTGAGCAATTATAGTGGGCATGGAACGGATGGAAGAATGGGGATATCCAAGAGTGGAGAGAACTGGAAAGAAGTGGTTAGACTGTGACTTGTATTGCTTTTAACTACTGTAGGTAACAGGAAGTTTAGAAGATCGTGGAAACAAGTAGGGGTATGGTTTATAGGTACAAGCTGGTTGCAATTTTTTAAATGTTATTCATTTTATGTCATGGCTCTACACAGACAGCCTATGTATAAAACATGGATGCTGGTTTTCGGGAGGGAGGCTTAGTGTTCACTCATTGCTAGCCATAGCAGATTTCATGTATCGAACCCTTTTTCCAAACATCCTCAACATTCCAGGATCCAAACAATAAGCAGCAGGATGTAAAATCTGCAGGAACCGTAAACTAGACAGTCAACCAAATATCATTCTAGGGGTGTAGCCCTGAATATAGGTTATTGCACCAGTCAATCAAAATGTTGTCTTCATTGCAAGGACAATTGGGAGGTATATCCTACGTCACACTACTTGTGAAGGGTAAGCTGCTTGTACCTAACATTAGTGCACACAACATTGCTTGTGGATGGGAAGGGGTTGGAGAGAGGCCTCACACTGGCTAAAATCATAATGAATCACTCAGATGAGTGACCTGCGTAGTTTTTGTTCTTTCCCCACACATTTCTGGAGGCTGGGACGGACCAGATTAACAATGGGGTAATTGGGACTACAGATCCAGGCTTCCACATAAAAATAGGCCCATCACCATGACCGCATGATGACCAGCTGGCCACATGGTCGCCCATAAAGTGTGTGTGTATATATATATATATATATATATATATATATATAATAACTGTATTTCTAGTTTCCTCACAAAATGAAGCAATTTTTCTGCTTTTACGTATATACAGTAGGGAGACATTGGGGCATATCCAATTGGGAGCGAATTTTCCAAAAATCTTGTGCTGTTGGGTTTTTCCTGCAGGTGTGAAATGTTTGTTATACAATTGGGTATGAGAATTTTGTTTAATTTTGTTTTAAGCTTGTAATTTTTGTTTTAAGCACCTTCAGATCAGGTCTAATTTTTCCTATTTTTAGGAAGAAATTGTTGGGACTTGCTTCAGAATCCCTAAGACAACCCACCTAATGACTAATTAAGCAGTTAGAAATCTCCAATTTGCTTAATTAGCCCAATAATTACATGTCATTATTGGTTGTTAAAACCAATAATGACTTGAAATTACACCAAATCAACTTTTTTCATTAATTTCTGCACCTCAAATTTAAAGCAATTGCTTAAATGAAAAATAATTTATTTATATTTTTTTTATTACTGTGTTATTTTTTTTTAATTGGCCTAAAATTATCCCCAAATCACCTTTTTTTTCTCTTTTTGCTAATTTTTTTTTTGCATTTTTTCTTTTGAATCTAAACGAAAAGTTTACAATTTTTTTTTTTACATTTGAATTTTTTTGTTTATTATTAACCTAAACCTTTTTTTTTGTTAGTTTAATTTCATACGAATAAAACAAACAGGGCTTTTTTTTTTTTTTTTAAACATGCAGATTTTTTTTTCTAATTTCCGTGTGTTTTCAAAAGAATTTGCACCTGATTTTTTTCTTTACTTTTAATTGGATACCACGGATATCAGGAGGGCATGAAAATTGGTCGTGGAAGTGTATATATGGCATGGCCATTCCCACACTACACTAGTCACGCTTCTCACAATAGGCCCATGTGGAACTTAACCCAGCTCTGAGGCTAGCCATGTCCCTCCAGCGGATCTCTACCACTGCATTCCACTGGTGGACCCTTCATGCCCCAATCTGACACTGTATATGACATCAAAAATAGGGTGGGGGAAGGGGAACAACAAAGCACAAGCAAAAAAAGAATAAATCAAATGTATAGTAGACCAATGTTCCAATTAATAATTGGGGAAAATGAATAATGTATACTCTGCAGTGGCAGTGCTCACTACTAGAGTTGGGTACAATATGCAAAACAAAGAAAAAGATAAGAACTCTGTTTGGTGAGCACTCCTTAAATAGATGAATAGTAGAAGTAATTAAATCTTAACTTTTAATACATATTCTTAAAAATAGAGATCAATATCATAGGTTGCGAATACAACATCTAACAGATCTATACACATTATATTACACATACAAAACACAACAATGAAATATTTGAATAAAATTTGTTATATAATAAAGTGACTAGTAAGTCACTTTTAACCTATAATGAGATAATCAACAGAATCTCACTGTGATAAATGCTGTCATAATTAATCTTAAATGAGGCGAAATATTTGGATCATAAAGGCGTATGTATACCAAGCTTCAACTAGCTACATCATACTGTATCAGTGCATTAAATCTCATTGATGTCACATATTATGATGCATCCGGGTTGAATCAAGCTCGTATGCCTATCAACCTACAAATAGCAAAATCTAACAATATCAACACATAAATATTATAAATGTCATTTGTATCCAAGTGTACCCTATATTACGTCATGTCTTGGTAAAGTGACATACACGGAGTGTAAAGAAGGTCAGTGTACAGAGCTGCTACTCCTCATTCTACTGCTCCTCACCTATGCAATATGCTATCTGTGAGGAGTGACAGATTACCAGAGAGCAGTTTACCCTAATACCCCTTTTACACCACAGCAAAAACCTGGGTTTTTGCTGGGTCTACCCGGGTCGCAGCTCAGTGTAAAAGGGTCCCTGAAAAATAACCTGGGTCAAGTGACCCTGCAATCCAACCCAGGTAGCTACCAGGGTTGGACCCAGGATGGACCCAGGTAATGGTGCAGTGTAAACGGTGCAACCCAGGTTATCTGACCTGTATCATGCCTAAAATGAGCGGATTGGTGGTTGTCGAGCATTCACCTCCCACTTTTTATGACCTCACAGGTTTAGCAAGGCAGACCTGAGTTCAGTGTGAACAGGGCTAACCTGGGAGTAACCCAGATCAAAGGTGCAGTGTAAATGGGTCTGACCAGGGTTGGAACCATGTCCAAAAACCCAGGTCGGACCTGGGTTTTTGGTGGAAAAGCGGTATTAGAAACAACAGGATAACAGGGACGTTACTCAGACTTCATTTCTGCTGTTGGGTGTCATACTTAATGTATTGGACACTCAATGAGAGAATTACTCAATAGAGATTGTCTGCAGTTAATAGAGGTAAAGAGAACACACTTGAGGTAAATGACATCCAAGTTTAACAAATACAAAAAAAGCTGTACCTCAAGCAAATAAATGTGTTTATCACTCCTCTAATTGCATGTAAAAAAAACATACATATAGAATAAGGTTCAATGTGTGAAGAAAAGCCTATACAACAGTTATATAAGCAGCGTGCCAAACACCCATTCATTAGTGCAGAGACATAAATAGTGCATGTAGTGAATTTGATCAGAATTACATTTGTGACATTCCAAAAGTACACATCACAGTATAGTTTAAGGAAAGCGATCACCTAACTTTGTTTCTCTGAAAAATTAAATCAGGTACACATCTATACATATAATATCAATCTCTGATACAGGTTAAAAATGTACTCATAACTCAGATGTTTCATACATGAGCATCATATCAGGATTGTACCATATATGACATATTTGTGGAAAATGTGCTACAGTTACTTTTTCCTAGGCAAAATAGACCAGTATTCTGTATCAAAACGACTGTTTGGTCTCACTATAAGGTGCAGTGATGTCCGCAAATGTCCATTGTCTCACTTATTACAATTGTGCGCATCTCATTATAATATTGCCAGGATCGCTCAGCTGAAGTCAGTACTTTATCCAATTGTTAGTAAAAATGCATAAGCCTGTAACTAGTGAGCATAAGCGTTAGCTTTTGTTAGTAGCATTAAGAGTTCTGTTTCCACATAAACATTAAGTGGCCAGGTAAGACAGTCTTTTAGCCCAATGTTGGTAAGCAATGTGATCAGTGCCTGCACTAAGATGGTATAAGTAGCAGACAACGTTCTCTGGGCAGCCTTCCAATGGTACTGAGCGGTACCAATACTGGTAGAAAGTACCTGTGGCCGGAGACCCCAATCCACGTGTGGAAAATTACTGCCCTGGCACTGAAGGGATTCACCTTTGTTAAATGTGTTACCGGCGCTAGGCGGCAAGTGTTTTAAAATGTAAACTGTTAAAATGTTGATGTGCCACGCCTTGTACCCTCTCCGGCAGCTGCAGCAATGCTTCTCGTTGGCCCCCATGTGCTGTGACACCTTATTTGAATGTTATCTGCCACGGGCACCATTTTCAATAAATGCATCTTGTATGTTGTGTGCCTCGGCCCCTGATTTCCTCCTAGGGCTGTGGCAATGCAGGACGTTAATTCCCAATGTGCTGCCTCCGGGTACTAGGTGTAAAGAGCTGCTGAGTGCTCTACGCTGGAGACCAGGTGCTTAGTTCTCAGCTCCACAGTGGCCGCACGCTGAGGAGACGGAGAATTAGCTCCCTGAAATCCCGGTGCTGAGAGGGGAGCCTTAAAGTGTGACGGCAGCCAGTCCTGTGGCTGTGGCACTCAGTCGGACCACTGGTAGGTTAACCCACCACGGGTCAAATGTGCCGGGAGTTAAGGAGGCTGCGAAACCATGAAGTATACACCCCAGCGCTGAGAAGAGAACAGCAGCTGAGCACTGCAGCTGGGACTGAGGGCCTGATTCAGAGCCGCTCGTAAGCGGCCGCTCGTTCGTTCCGACCGATGTTCGCACAACTGCGCATGCGTACAGATTTTAATACGCATGCGCGAACCAGTCAGTGCGGCCGAAAATCGTTTGTTCGCTAAATAGCGAATGCCTGCTATTTTGAGTGACAGGAGGTGTAGTGGGTGGTAACGGGAAGGTGCTTGAAAACTGGGAGTGGAAATCAGAACGCAGGCGTGCTTAAAGGTCAAAACGGGCGTTTTATGGGTGTGCATAATTAATACAGCAGCGTCATTGACCACGTCACTTGGTTGTTTTATAGTCAGAACTGCTCGCAAGATTGTGGTAGGAAAAACCAACCACAAGGATAGCGAGCAGTTCATACGCTGTTTCGATGTACTCGATTAATCTCTTAAATAGCGGACATGACGTATGGTGCAAGCGGCCAGGGGGCGTCTTTTTCAAAATTACGACCGCAAGTTTTGTTCGCTCGTTCAGACTTAGAGGCGTGAACAGACCGCAAAGTGCGAACGGTACATTTGAATAACCACCCCTTTTTAATGAACGAGTGAGCGCAAATAGCGTCCGGCTCTGAATCAGGCCCTGAGTCCAGAGGCTGTGGTAAGTCGGGCTGTTATCCCCTGGTGCACTGCACCAGTAGAGAACACCAGCAACTACCCAGGCTACAGTAGGGGGAGCCTGGCTGTTGCAGTGCGCTGGGGAGATGGAGAGTAAGTCCCAGTACCTCCAGCAGTAAAATGGTTAAAGTCTAAAGTTGCAAATGCAGAGATAGTTAAATGTTTCCTACAGCTAAGCTATAGCGCTTGGCTTTACATACCAAATATTACAGATTGCATAAATGTATACATATTTAATTTAACATTTTAAATGTATATTTTAAAGCAAAATGCACTTGTGCCAACCAGGCACATGCACTTAACTTGATTGGGTAAAAACCACAGGGCGGATTTACCCCCTGTGGTATTGTGTATTGGAGTAAGATAAAAGACGAGCTTGCATGGTCTGAAAATATAAATCTTCCATGACATCAATAAGAATTATACTGCTCCTGAACATCTGTATACTGTGATACCCCCAAGGGGAAGTCTTTTTGAGCAATACACATCTTGCCTTTAAGATGACTGCATCTGTATCCTGCGACAACAGAACTGCGCCAAATGCTATTCTGTTACTACGGCTGTTCTGGTATTTAGCACAGTGTCTCCAGGCTGAAACTCTCTGCCAGCTACTGTGAGATCAGGGTCAGATTATCCACTAGACTGTCACTTAAGGCTAGGTGAGACCTAGGGGACCCATCTGCCACCTTCCAATCTGTTTATTTTGACATACCTGCGAGCCAAACTTGCTAACTTCAGCAAGTCCCTCTCTTGGAAGTGCATGGAAAGGGAGGTCCAGGTAGTAAGGATGGGGACAGGTCATCCCAAAATCTCCTCTTCATGGCCCCCCACCGTCTATGACATTCTACCACGATTTCCAGATTTGTGTTACTGAGGGCGGGACGATGATGCGATTCAAAGCAAATTGCTTCACCTTGCCATCAGGTACGCTATGGTACTTTGACCTCCTGAAATTCCTGCTGGAGCCACAGCGACCATCACAGGCCTTAATGATGGAGAGTCCGCCAGAGGAGCCTGTTGTGGACAACCCAGACATGTAGCAAGCGTCCTGTTCTGAAGGAGTAAATATAAAACATATTAATTAGACACTATATGAAATGTTTTTTTTAAAAGTCACAGTTCCACTATAGTCCATTAGCGGATACTGTCCTCCTGCCATGGTACTGCCCCCACTCCACTGAAGTAGGCCATATATTGCTCCCTGACCTCTTTAGCCCGCCCAGTCCCTGTTGTTACCAACGCTGAAGATGGGGCCACAGAGAGCATTGGCACTGTTTCCTCAGGATGTTCCAGGTCGTCAGACACAACTGTGTCTGATGTCCTCTAATGTATAGTGCCGGACACAGCAGGCCAAGACAACAGAATCAATTTTGTCCACATGTAGATTTATTGCTGTATGGAAAATCCAGAAACTGTTGCATAGAATGCCAAATGTGTTCTCAACTATACTCTGTGCCCTGGATAGACGGTAGTTGAAGATGCACTTTTCTTTTGGCAGGCCCCGTTGCACATACGGCTTCAGCAAATGCTCATGTAGAGCAAACTCCTCATCAAACACAAAAACATAGTTTAGGCCGTGCTTCGTTTCCGCTACTGGAGCTAAGTCTTTCATAGAAGAGTGTTTACTTAAATACCCCCATCTGAAGCACGGCCATTTTGTCCCACAGCAACAAAAATGAACTTGTAATTGGCGTTCACCACCGCCATAAGGACTATGCTGAAAAATCCTTTATAGTTATAATAAAAGCATCCGCTGTGGGCATGTGGGGTAATCCGGATGTATTTTCCGTCTATTGCTCCACCGCAGTTCGGGAAGTTCCATCTGCGTTCAAAATCCTCAGCAATGGTCTGCCACTCCTCCACCGTTGTTGGGAACTAGAATAAAGAAAGAATAAAAGAAAAGATTTATACAACATGTTATTAAAATTAATAATTTCTCTCTTCTCCAACAGCTTTCAACACCTAACCTGGACCTAAGGGTCAGCTCACAAACTGCCGCCCAAAGTGGTAGCGAGGCAGAATTTCCCCAGCCTGCCCCGAAACGCAGGAGATACCAGCATAAGACCCAGGTTCAGCAGAATGATTTGTTACACCAGGTCAAGCAGGCATTAAATAAACCCCTGGACATGTTCAACAACCTGGACACACACTTAGCTAGTAATCTGAGGGAAATGGAGGAAAGCCAGCAAATCCATGCCCAACGGATTCTATATGATACAGTCATCCGGGGGAGAATGAAGAAGCTGGCCACCACTGCAAGGCTCACCAATGACCCTCTCCCCTGGTGCAGCCATTTAGCTATGGCCCCTCTACATCCTGTAGTTATCCTCCACCAATCTACCAGGCCACACCACTAATGGGGCCAACCCCATCCCACCCTACACCACATCCCAGTTATCCTACTTATCAAATCACCAACCCCTCCACATCCTCTGATGTTCTGTATAGTGCCATGTTGGCGGAGGATGAGGATCCGCCACAATTTTAGAATTTCTAAATCTAGCTATTGGGAGACATAAAACTTGTGGATATAGCACTATTTATATTGTTGATATACCATGTTGGTTTTGTGAAACATTAAAAAACAGCCATGTTGGTTTTGCATTTATGTACAAAATAACTTTATAGATATACAGTATACAGCCATGTTGGTTGTTTTTCAAACCCACAGTGTTAGAAAAACTTTTTTTTTTTTTTTTTTTTTAAAGATAAAAATGTGTAGTGTTTTTACTTACTTTTAAGTAGTGGAACTTCAGGACATTGACAATGACATCACAGGTCTCCGGGATGATGCGCCCCAAAGCCTGGGGGGAAATGAGGGTCCCAAACTTCAGGTCTTTAAACGACCTCCCTGTAGCCAGGTACCTTAGTGTCGCAATGAGCCTCTCCTCAGGCGGGATGGCCCTCCTCATATTGGTGTCCTATCTCCTGATATAGGAGGTCACCAGACGCAACAACTCCTGGAAGGTGGCGTCATCCATACGCAGGTAGTTGTGATAATTGTCCAGGTTGTTCTCCCTAATCTCCATCAGCAGGGGCATATGGGAGCGAGTCTCTGTCCTCATCAGCCACTCCATGGACCAGCAGGACCTCAACCTCCTCCTCTCCTTGGCTCCTTCACCTTTCAGCTTCAGATAGCCATAGGCTAGCAGAAGCTTATAGTGATAGGAATCCATCAGCAGACAATAGAAAGCAGAATAATCACACTTTGTAAAGGCAAGCCTTAAAACAAAGCAGAGCACAATATTGATGTACAGCGTTCAGCAGGTATAAAACTAAGCCTCACTAGTCACAGAGCAGTGTGCGCACAGACGTAAAATGTATGCTGCCTTTATACCCCCTAGATAAGCCCTCCCCTATTGACATTCCAGTAGGTGCATCATGTGGTTATTTGCTGTATACGATATATCTTAAACGATTTGTGTAAAGAAAAGGAACGATTGTACAGAATGTCAAGGAAAGAAATTTCAAGGAAAATCGTATGCGAGATCAGATCTTATACCAAACGCACCGTGTATGGGGAACATTAGTCTTTTTAAAGACTTTTGAGCAATAAACATCTTGCCTTTAACACAATACATCTACATGTATCCTGTGACCAATAGAATAGCACAAAATGGTGTTCCATTCTCCGGCTATTCTGGAATGAGCCCAGTGTCTTCAAACTAAAGCCTTCTGCCAGCTACTCTACAGAGACTGGTCCATGGTGAGGGACCAGTGGAAGTTAGCCGACACTATCCAGGAAGTGTTGCAGCAGTGTGCCCACACATACCCAGAGGCAAGCGGTCCCAGGTGCTGGAGTAGGCGCCTTGGAGAAGTGGTTCCAGTGTAGGAGCCTGGGTGGAAGTAAGCGGTTCCATGCTCTATTGTAGGAGTTTGGTGGTGGCAGCATCAGTAACAGGAGTTTACTGACAGTAAGAGTGAATCCCTAATACCCCAAGATCCAGTGGGATCAAAAATAATCTGTGATCATTTTGCGAGACAATGTCATGCAGTCATAATATCCTTAACGTGTTCATTATACTATGATTTCAAATCATTTTTGGACCATATTATATACTATTCAGCCCTAAAAGTAAAATACACATTAATCATGAAAATATCTTTTGTAGTAAAATAAAAGTGCTGTTTTCCGATCTCTTCGCATATAATATACACCAGGTCTATTAAACCTATTCTATCTATCTGTTACCCTGGACAGGTACCACCATGTTCCTATAGGGTAGATCAGCTTCGTACGAGCTCTCTCATGCTGCAGTGTGAACCCTGTTCTGTATGGAGCAGGAAATAGGGGCAGGGCTGCCTATTACTAATGGCCTTGGGAATCTAGGAGGGTATTTTTGATGCTGAATTGTATAAAGAGGCATTAATGACTGTATGTTCAGGTTAATCGATGACTTCAAGTGTGTGTGTACTACACTGAGGGCCTGATTCAGCAAGGAACGCATGGATGCAGACGCGCGCAATCGGCTGATGTGTGCAGTCTGTGCATGCGTCTGGGTCGCAGTGCGCGAAACGCTCACTGCGAGCGCAGTCAATACGCAGACCAAGGGAAAAGTGACTGACAAGAAGTGCCGTTTGTGGGTAGATAAGGGGAATGGTCAGATGAGCCAGTGCGTTCGCACCCCGTTACAGGGGAGTGCATAAATTAGCCACTGAGATGCTGGACGCAGCCTTGTGTCCCTCTGCGTGCATTAATGTTTTCTCAGCCTTGCGCATCAGTATTGACGTTAGCGGACGGTAAAGGGGGCGGCATTAGGTAGTGCTGGCCATCTGCATCTGTGTGCTGTGATTGCTGTGCGTATGCATTCATTAGCATATTCTCGCAGAGGCCGGGTGTGTACGTCTGCATCCATGCGTTCCTTGCTGAATCAGGCCCTGTGTCCCAACAGTTCTACATTAATATAAGGATTTTTTTCCTAATTCTCCACCTAGTGTGGAGCTGGAGGCTAAAATATGTGTTAAGTTCCATTGAGGCCCATGGATGGATGCTTGGATAAATCATTGCTATGGAAATTCTATAAAATGATCTTTTTTATTTATAATGTGGTGTCTATGTGATATCCACCATTCTGTTACACACCTTTGATAATGATTCAATAAATCTAGACATTAATATTCAGACCCAGCTACACTCAATATTCTTCCTTTTTGTTCATATAGTGTAGAATGTTCCTTATAGCTCCTGTTTCTTTGTGATTGTTTCCTTCTTCAGTCTCTGGCAGCCATTTCCATGGGGCTATGGTCTCACAACACAGCATGAAAGGGAGCACTCTAGAACGGCACCATCACGATGGTTGTCAGAAACTGACGGTACATTGTAATGTTCTGCTGTAATTATTATTAGTCTACATTTTTTATATGGCGCTACAAGAATTTTACAGCACCTTACAAAATACATCAGCAAATGAGCACACAAGAAAAAAAAAATATTAACAGTACCAAACAATGCAGGAAAAGGACATTGTTACTGCAGCAAAGTGTGTAAACCATCGTAACAATTAAAAAAGAAGCAGGACATCAGCAACCAAGTGTTAAGGGCCATTGTGGGGAGTTAGGAGTAAATGATAGCAGAAGGAAGGAGAAGAAAATACGGGCAGAGGGCCCTGCTCGTGAGAGCTTACATTCTAAAGGGGCGCGGCAAACAGACAAGGGTGACAGATGGGGTAGACAGTGAGGAAGGATCATGGAGCAGTGGGTTAGGATGAGAGCTGAAAGGCTTTGATGAAGAATTGGGTCTTGAGAGACCGTTTTGAAAGTTAGTAGAGAGGTGGAGAGTCTGATAGATAGAGGAAGAGAATTTCAGAGGTAGGGAGCTGTACGGGCAAAATCGGAGACTGGAGTGGGAGGAAGTAATCGGTTGGCAGGAGAGGCGGCATGCAGTTGTGGAGCGAAGTGGGTGGGCAGGTGTGTGAAGGGAGATGCTGGTATGCACTTGGCTAGTTGCAGTCTTGAGGACTCGTATGCTCTTGACTAGTTGCAGCCTGAATAGCTGGTATGCACTTGGCTAGTTGCAGCCTGAATAGCTGGCATGTACTTGGCTAGTTGCAGCCTGAAAAGCTGGTATGCACTTGGCTACTTGCAGCCAGTTAGTGATATCAGGAATTGCTGTAAAAAGTTATTGCTTGCTTGAATATACAGACAAAGAATCGCAACAAACGCTATAGCCGAAATTGAGTCAAGGGCTGGCTGTAACTTATGCGATGCAGGATCCAATCAAAGGCGTTTCCTGCAGAGAGCCCTTCCTAATGACTGCTAGTGTGCAACTGAACTGTGCACACAGACAAGACATGATTAATTAGTGTGCAGTGGAATCCAGCACACAGACAAACAGCAAGAGCTGTATACAGACAAGGTAGGAATCCGGCTGCCTGCAACAGCCGGAACATGGATAAGGGCAAGATGCAGTATCCCAGTGACTACTATAGCTGGGACCTGCCACCAAGATGATCCGCTGTCATGGATCATAACAGCTGCCAAATCAGAGACTCTGGGCCTGATTCAGACCTGGTCGCAAGCGCTGAGCGCTTGCAACCGGGTTGATGGTGGCCCACAGTGCATGCGCATGACGGAGCCGGCTCCGTCTTGCGCATGCGCGAGACCCGGCTAGCAACGGACAATCCGTCGCTCCAGGGTCTCGCACCAAAGGCGGGTGAGCTGTCGATGTTAAGTGACAGCTCGCCCCGTTTGGTGGATGTGCCAGGGGGGTGGCTGCCCAAATGGAGGTGTTCCCGTGGGAACGCTTGCCGTTTGGGGGGCGGCCCCACTGACATCACGAGTGATGTCAGTGGAGAGCATCCGGCTCTGTTAGAGCCGAAAGCTCTCTGGGGCTTGCGATAAACGAGACCCTACCACAAGGGTCTCGTCGCAAGCCCGATGGTCTTAACCATCGCGACCATCATCATGGCCGCTCGCTATAGCTGTGGGTGGTCACAGCTATGCAAGCGGCCAGGAGGCCGCACAAAAAAAAAAAAACACCCTGATTCAGAGCGAACGCTCTTTCAGAGCGTCCGGCTCTGAATCAGGCCCTCTGTGTGCAGAAGAGATAGCGAGGAGTAAAAGTGTCCATATTATGGTCCTGATTCAGCATGGATTGCAACAGCATACACAGAGCGATCGATGGTGCGTACTGCGCATCCGTATGTAGCACGCGTGCATGAGTTAGCATTGCAATCGCTATTGCGATCACTTAAGCAGAATAAAACCCGTCGCAGAGTGAGTGACAGGCTGTGAGTGTTTGGTGGTGACGGGGGAGTGGTCGGGGAAACGCAGGCGTGCCTGTCCGTTTGAACGCCGTTGCATGGGCGTGCATAAATTAGCCACTGAGATGGCATACGCATCTTGAGTACTCGCTGGGTGCAACAAGACTTGCAGTTCTGCGGCAGGTCAGACCTGCTGTAAATGTGCGTGCGGGGACGATGTTCCCGATGTATACGCAGGACTGCAAGGCATTACAGATGTGAGATAACGGTAGTTGGCGTCTTTATGCTGGCTGTGCTACGGCTTTGCGATTCGAAGGTGCGCGCGGCCGAGAAGGGGGCGTGGTCATCGGAAAAGGGGGCGTGTCTATAAGACGCGTCCCCTTTTCGTCACTCTTGGGTGCGTGCCCGGCACTTACGGACACGCCGGGCAGCCCCCAAGCCCTGCAGACTATTCTCCGGCGGTGACTGGGTCACCGCATGTTTCTCTACCCGTGGGACACTGTGTCCCGCGGGAGAGAACGGCTCCCGCAGGCTTTGAGGGCAGGGCGCTTTTTGCCCTCCTCCTGGAGGGCAGGGTGCTTTTTGCCCTCCAGAAAGAGGGCAGGGCGCCGCGCCCCGCTAAAACAGCCTAGCGGGAACACTACGTTAATTTTTGATACCAATTTAATAAGCCCCTAAATTGGAGTGTAAAAATTAAGCTGTCCTGTGTTTGTGGGCTACATGCAAAATCAGCCACTACTTAGGCAACAACAAAAATAGATGTATTTGTACCTGTTGCATTTAATTACAACATGGTTTGGTCCAAGTGGAAAGATAATCCTTTTTTATTCCTTTTTTGAATTATTATTTTTATTTGCTCTCATCTCTGAATCAGCCACATATTTGAAATCTCCTCCTGCTGACCTTATATTACAATAAGAATGAACATAGTTGAAGTGCCTTAACTTTCTAAAACTCCACCAATGAACAGCTGTGGAAAGAGATAGGAACTTACCGGCAATACTGAATAGTAACTAACAAACACATACAATTGTTTCACTTCGACATCTGCAGCTGTGCACCAGGCAGCTTCACGTGGCCAGACTGCTGGGATAGGTATAGATCCCCTTTAGTATCTATACCTGGAAGTGACGTGGAGTGAGGGCGGAAGTGCGGTTCCATGCCCATAAAGGCCACCAAAAGAAGACATTTGTCCCCTTGCGGGATCGCTTCGCTCGCAGGTTTACATTCCCCCTCTATGTCCACAGGGATGGTAGGGAATGACGTTGGACGGTAACTGATGACATCACGGTCCTCTCCGTGAAAGGGCATATAGATGCTACCCAGATCACAGTGAGTGCAGTCATTGGTTCACTAACCGTGTTCCTTTTTTTGCTCTTGGCTGCTGTTTTGGGATGATAGACCCTGCCAGTAACACAAAGCATTATATTGGGGACTTTCTGCCTCCCCAGCGTATTTACAGTGTGTTATCACTGCTACAATACGTACTGTAGGGCCTGATTTATCATCAAGTTTTATCACTCACAATGAGTATGAGAAATGGTGCTCAAGCCAATCAGCTCCCAATTGTCATTTTTCAAACAGATGACAGTTAGGAGCTGATTGGCTAGAGCACCACTATGGTACCGCTGGTATTTACCAATACCCACCTGTCTAGCAAGGTCCATTGGTGTGCTACCTAATGCCGTCTGAGAAGGGTTATTGCCATGTGCAGCCACCCGCACTTCAATCCCTTCCAGCAATAGGGACATACTTGCAGACTATACCGCAATGGCTGGGAGGCTCCAGAAAATTGGATGGCACTCCCAGCCACCCGCAAGTGAGGGCAAGTCTCCTGGACTGGCTTCCACTGCCCCGACTTACTTGGTGAAAGTGGGTGGGCCGGAGGGGGGGCGATTACGCAATTCGCACTGAAATGCATCATCGTAGCCCCGTCCCGCTTTACAATGCCGGAAAGCTCAACATTGTATAGCAGGGGTGGAGCTGTGATTGCGCCATCACTCCACCACAGGCCCCCTGCAGTGCCGACCTGGCTGCCCCCTCCTGGGGGGGAGCAGCCAGAAAGTCAGCATGTATGAATAGGGACCTTATCAGTGACGCTGCAAGCAATGGGGACCCAGCAAATCCTTTCAGTCACTTGATAATTATGGTTAACCCACAGTTCTAATAAGATTTCACTGTCTGGAACTCAGATACTTGTAAGCCTAAATTTGTTTTCACATCTGGTATAAATCCACCTTTGTTTTATGAGTGTGTTCACACATTCCATTATCCGATCATATATCAGGTGTATAAGTGGTTCCATTTTGAGGATTGGCTGCCACCACTGGGGTGCCGGGGACAACATTAGTCTATTATATTCATACTTTCCAACTTACTCATGGCGGGGGCAGCAGGAGGCGTGTGGTGGCGCGATAGTGGCCCCGCTTTACATGGTTGATATTACCGTCATTGTAAAGCAGGGGACGGAACTACGACAACACGATTCATTGCAAACTGTATCATCGACCCTCCAGACCGCCCACTTTTGCTCGATAAGTGGATGCAACTGAGTGCGAGCGCAGTGGGCAATCCGGGAGAGATGCCTTCTCTTGCAGGGGGACTAGAAGCGCCACCCAAAGTTCCAGGAGTAGGCAACCATGATTATATTCCCTTAGCTGGGAATGGGTTAATGCAGAAGTTCCCAAACTTGGTCCTCAAGGCACCCTAACAGTCCTGGTCTTATGGATATCCATGCTTGACCACAGGTAACTTAATTATCTCCTCAGTCAATTTGATTTAACCACCTGTGTTCAGCCATGGGGGTAGATGTATGATAGCGGCACTTAACGTACCGCAATAACGCTTCCCGCTTCGTCTCTTTACCGAGGCGAAGCAGGAAGCACCACCGAAGAGATGTATAAATATCTCATCTGCCGGAGAGGGGGAGCGTTAACTCCCCCCTCCGGCGCTACCCGCTAGAGACCACAGCGCGTCAGTCCCGGCCGGCTCCACGGAGCATGTGAGGGATCTCGCAAGTATCGCGAGATCCCCGTGTGTAGTCTGGAGCCGCCGCTGCTGTAGGGATAGGCTAGTGCCAGGCTGTAGCTGTCGATAACGACAGCTACAGTGGGCCGAACAGTCAGGCGATATGTCCGTTCGTACATGACCTAGGCTATCAGCGCTGCTATCTTGTAGATAGCAGCGCCGAATATCACCCAGACCCCCTATCATACAACGTGCGCTGGTAACGCTTCTGGGCTTCATACATCTCCCCCATGGATAGCTCTAAAGCCTGAATTGTTGGGGTGCATTGAGGACCGCATATGGGAATCTCTGGGTTAATGCAATCCTAGCAGTAGGGTTTTATTTGCATGAACATGCTATATATATATATAATATATATATACCCTTCTACATGTTCCTTAGCTTTGGAGAGGTGTGACTCTGCAGGCAGCAGTGCAGCTCACAGGAAGGAAGCGGGGCTGACACCTGACATAGCGGCCGGGGGCTCCAAGTTCTCTCACATAGGATGTGATGAGCTCAAGCAACTGTTTCACACGGACCTGTGAGTGTGGTGCACCAGGCAGCTGACCCAGAAGGGCGGATGGAAGCAGCTAGATCCCCCTTCCGTACAGTAACCCTGACGTCATCAGGCGGATGCACACAGAGCGGTGCTGGCTGCAGACAGAGAACAAGGGCGGACATACGGGGATCACAGTGAGTGAGGCGGAGGAGGCGGCCATTGTGTTCTCATTGTCCCTGCCTGTGACCCATAGCGCTGCACAGGGCACTACTGCCTGCCCCCTCAGTGTGCCATGCTCTCCGGGGGCACACACACGTGTCTACATAGGTCACACCTTCCTAGGGAGAGCTGTACTGAGCTATCCTCATAGTCTCCTATGTGACCTATATTTATTACCTATATTACATGCACCTGGCTTCTATCTTAATGGTGGCAGCCATCATACAGCATAATATAATAAGGTGCCCCTGCAGCTTGCCATGAGGATCCCCAGGGAAAGCATTGCTCCCTGCGTTACATGTCTGCGTAAAACCTCTCACCATTAGCGGATGATGCCGCTGACTCCTCCCTGAGATGCGTCGAGAATCATCGCTTTTTCCATGCTTGATAAATGAATTAATTTCACCATTCCCCATAGAGGTTGGCGCTGGGTACACATTACACCATAAACTGGACAATTTGTTATTTTGGGACACATCGGAATGACATCGTACAGTGTGTGCGCACTATTGCGTGCTCCCGTGCGTCGTTCGTCACATCAGATCTGACTGCAGCACAGGTAAATCTGAAGACTCGAGGGACGACACCATGCTCCTGGACGAGGCGGGGGGACGACATACTTGGGGGGGTTGTACACCAGATCGTGTCATTTGTATGCACCGCCCAATATATCATTCAATCGCATATGCCGTCGCTGGGTACACGCATCGTGTAATGTCTTCCCAGCTTTAGACCGTTAAGGTAGGGCGATTCTCCGCGCACCTCCATAGGCTGTGAGCAGTATCTGCCTTCTGTAGTTAACGCACGAAGTTCCGGCAGCTTGCGCACTTCATTGACTCTCCCCGTTAATGCTTCTATTTCTGAAGATAAATTTTGGCAGATGAATTTCAGCTCTGTAGTTACAAATCTCGCCCTCCCTTTAGCAGTTTCCGCTACTGTTTATAGATGCACATATCCGCTGTATAACCCCCACTTGCAGGAAGCAGCAGGCAGGTCTCTCCTGCAGTAAGCATGTCACAGGCCTGTCTGTAATAGTACATCGCAGCCAGCAGCATCACTGGTTTTTCCTCGCACCCCATAGAGAACTAATGTTGTTCAACCTACTGTGATAGGCAAATATACGCACAGCTAAACATTGCGGGATGTTTGGCGGCACATGGCCTTTAATTGAATTGACACCTAAGAGTCTGCAGTAAAGTGATGGCGATCACTAGTCCTTTACTGTAGAGTCCTGACCCATGTCATTAGGCTGCTAGTTCACAGAAACATTTTGAGATTAAAGGGACAGGAGTAGCACGGAGCCTGGATAGGTAAGGAGATCCCTCTCCAGTGATGCTCTCCTCATAAGGTTAAAGCAGCTAATACCAGATAACTACAGATGTGTCCCCATGCATTTAGCCTAGGTACACCACACAGTGCACTGGCGTGAGTAACCGCCTGGTCCCTTGCTACTCTGCTGGCGTCGGGCATCTTTTCTTGCCAAAAATGTCTGCTTCGCAGGGCTTTAAATAGACCCCATAGCAAAAGCTAGGCCCCTGGATGTTGTTAATAATGCAATATTACATATGGTGTGTATATATATATATATATATATATATATATATATATATATCACTCCAAAGCATTGAAGGAGAATTGCTCCCGGTGCCACCCATGTCCCCAGCTCACTGAGCACACTGGCACGACATAGGCAAGCAGCGAGTATCGGCGGCACTCCAGGGATAAACACAGCACCAAGGGAGTTATTCCAACGTTACAGAACTTGTTCCTGACAAAAGAACATTTATGTTCAGAAATGTTGCAATAATTCCCTTGTGTTTTATTTATCCCCGCAGTACCGCCGATACTCGCTGTATGTGTGTTTTATATAGTATATAACTTTTTTTTTTTTCTATTTATTGCACATCCGCATGCATTGTTAATAGTTTACTCTTTTGTTTTAATGTATGTAACCTAGCAATTTGACACAGTGTTAAGCTGGGCATACACTATACAATTATCTGTCCAATCTGGCTGGTTGGAATGAAAACCTGGTAATGTATGGGAGTAAATGACAGTCGATCATATGGTTTTTAACTCTGAAAAAAGGACAAAAAAAATTGTTCAAATTTGGTTACATTTGTGTGTTTTAACCAATTTGTATGAACAACTATTTTTTTTTTTTCATTACAACCAGCCAGATTGGACAGATATCTGACAGAAAATTGTATAGTGGATGCCCAGCTTTAGTGGCATTTTGCATGTAGCTTGCTCCTTTTAATAGATTTATTTTAAAATGTTATTGTTGCTATGGTAGCATGTACAGGTTGAGTCTCCCATATCCAAAATGCTTGGGACCAGGGGTATTTTGGATATCGGAATATTCCGTATTTTGGAATAATTGCATATTATAATGAAATGTCTTGGAAATGGGACCCAAATATACACACAGAATGCATTTATGTGTTATATACACCTTATACACAGCCTGCAGGTCATTTTAGACAATATTTTTTATAATTTTGTGCATCAAAAAAAGTTTGTGTACATACATGAAATTCATTTATGTTTCATATACACCTTATACACACAGCCTGAAGGTTATTTTATACAATCTTTTTAATAATTTGTGCCTTGGACAAAGTTTATGTACATTAAACCATCAAAAATCAAAGGTTTCATTATCTGTCATGCTGAAAATATTCCGTATTTCGGAATATTCTCGTATTTCGGAATATTTGGATATGGGAGACTCAACCTGTACAAGACATAACCGTAGGTATGGACATCAGGTTAAAAAAAAATTTGTATTATTTGGAATTATGGTTTTATGTTTTAAAATGTTCTAGAATGATCTACTATAATACACTGAGACACCAGAGCTTACCTTACTATTGTTACATTCTCTTTTATTTAATGCTTCATCCCTAACAGACCTATATCCTCCCCAGCATATCCCCAAGATGCTTACCTGTAAGGAGATGGAAGTGGCAATGTACACAGTATACCTAACTGCCACCCATATGTTTCCCATGTTTTGCAGGTACATCGTTGGCTAAACAGAAATCCATTCGGAGCTCTCAGATCAGGAAGTGATGGCTCCTGGTAGTGTGGAAAAGGGAGCAGGGGGTCCTGCAGGCGGCTGGGTCCGTAGAACGTATCGCTTTATCACTGATAGGAATGACTTTCGCCGGAACCTCCTGGTGAACCTGGGACTCTTTGCTGCTGGCGTCTGGGCTGCTAGAAACATGTCTGACGTTGATTTGATGACGCCGCAGCCCGGCATATAGAGAAAAGCGATACCGGTTATACAGCGGGACAGCATGCCTCCATCACCAATTGATTTCGTCCCGTCCAATACTGCTGTTTGTGTCTCCCAGTGAAGCTGTAAGAACAGTCATTGTGCCTTCTGGGAAGGTGGTAGAGCTGTCATCAGATAGAGCTAATAATGCTGCTCCATCACACCAGGATGATCCATGTGCATACATAAAGCAATAACCACGGCAACTCCCTCGTTAATGCTGGTGGTAACTAAGGTACTGGACCAATAAACAAATCTTCAAGCAAGAAAAATCCTGTCTTGTTCATTATTAATGCACTTGTGGTTAATGGGGGCTTGTATGGTTTAGTACTGTTTAAAATACAAAAAGTAATCTCCTCCTGTAGTGACTGCTCATCTCAGAAGTAGAACATTATCATTTCAAATTACTTGGAACCTCTAAGGACTGGGAGGGGGGGAGCTGTAACTTTACAAGAGAAATGGTATTTTGAGACCTCCATGGCATATACGAAAACTATCCACGTACGTGGGCAGCCAAAATGGGCCAATCTGGTGCATTGCGCCAGATGGCGGCATCATGAGGGTCTGTAAGTATAGCTGGCAGACCACCACTAATGCAGGCAGGTATAGGGCACTGGGCATGATTCAGAGATGGGACGCAGTAAATATGTCTTTGGACACAGCTATAGTGTTACCTCTAGCTCCGGCGGCAGGCAGGGCGCCGGAGCTAGAGAGGGCAATCGTGTGCGCGCCCGAAAAGGGGGCGTGGTTATGAAAAGGGGGCGTGTCTAAGACGCGTCCCCTTTTCGTCATACTTGGGGGCATGCCCGGCGCTTACGGACATACCGGGCAGCCCCCAAGCGCTGCAGAAAGGGAGAATAGATGCCGGGCGCATGCGTCCGGCGTCTATTCTCCGGCGGTGACCGGGTCACCGCATGTTTGTCCACCCGCGGGACACTGCGTCCCGCGGGTGAGAACGGCTCCCGCAGGCTGTTAGGGCAGGGCGCTTTTTGCCCCCCTCCTGGAGGGCAGGGTGCTTTTTGCCCTCCAGAAGGAGGGCAGGGCGCCGCGCCCCGCTAAAACAGCCTAGCGGGAACGCTAAGCTATATGATAAAAGCAGCAGGCGGCGTCTGTAGTAGAAAGAGCCCACTTCCGGCTTCTGTGATCCGCTGCTTCGTATGAAAATGAAGCATTGGATCATCTGCCTGAACATCCGTCATCTGAGTAACCCACAAGTTACTCTAGATGGCTGTGTATTTCACGCTTCCGTGGCCAGTGAAGCTGCGTACAAGGTCGCAGCCACTGGCTTTAACGTCCAGAAAACTGAACCGACATGCCTAGTTTCTACTTCAGGGTCCATAGGGTATCCACAGGATACCTTGGGGTATGGGTGATGACGTCAGGCATCGGGCACCATAGAGTTTTCAGCTCCCAGGATGCACTAGGGTCCCCCTCCTATACCCCGTCCCCGAGCCAAGGCATCTCAGTTTTGTTTGGTGCCTGGCCGGAGTCGGATGCACCTGTTAGAGGGGGGCCTCTGAAGTTTCTTCAGAGCAGCTGTGGCTGCACATCTGGAAGTACAGCATGGACAGTCAGTGCTGACGTCCATGCTGTCTTCCCTACACCCCCGCCGGTACCGATCCGGGGATGCTGGTAAGCATCTGGGGTCACAGCTAGCGGTGATCCCAGATGTTTGGGACCATGGCCGGATCCAAGGGAGCAGCAGGTAAGCAGCGGGGTCCCGTGGTGGGACTCTGCTGAAACATGGTCCAGAGCCCCCAGGCAGGGGGCTCCCTGGGGACTGGCTGCAGCGTGGAGCCAGGTACCTAACCTGCGCTTACACTACCCCCCCTGGGATAGCGGACCGCGGTTGAGCGGTAGCGCTGCGGCATCCCAGGGGTTAATTGCATGCCAGGGGAGCGTGCCTTCCCTGTAGCATAGCCGGCGCCTCCCCCGCTGCACACAGCCCTCTGCACTGTGCTGACTGGCTCTGTGGCAGCGCTCCTCCCCCAGGCCGGCCTCCTCTATGCTCCTCGGTGGCCATCTTTACAAGCGCATGGTGAACGCTGCTGGAAGCGTTGGCATCGCGGCCTGGGTCCCCCGGCATACCTTTCTTTCGTTTGGTTCAGGTCTGTGTATGCAGCGCTGTGTCCTACCAGGCTCTGTGTCTGCGTAGTTGAGTATCAGCGCTGTTAGTGCAGGAATTGATTTTCTTTCCATTGTATGTGACTTCTGCTAGCGCTGCTGCCTGTACTTTCATTTTCTACTGTCAGCTTTTTCACTGTTCCTGATCTTTCTACTTCAGGGTCCATAGGGTATCCACAGGATACCTTGGGGTATAGGTGTGACATCAGTCGCTGGGCACCATAGAGTTAAGCTTTTCAGCCTCCCAGGATGCATTAGGGTCCCCCTCCTATACCCCGCCCCCGAGCCAAGGCACCAGTTTAGTTTGGTGCCCGGCCGGCGTCGGGTGCACCTGTCGGAGTGGGGGCTAGAAGAGCCCCTGAAGCTTTCTTCAGTGCAGCTGTGGCTGCACATCTGGATGTACAGCATGGACAGTCAGTCCTGACGTCCATGCTGTCTTCCCTACACCCCCGCCGGTACCAGAACGCCGGTACCGATCCGGGGATGCTGGTGAGCATCTGGGGTCACAGCTAGCGGTGACCCCAGATGTTCCGGACCATGGCCGGATCCAAGGGGGACAAAGGTAAGCAGCGGGGTCCCGCGGTGGGTCCCCGCTGGTCACATGGTCCTAAGTCCCCAGGCAGGGGGCTCCCTGGGGACTGGTTGCAGCGTGGAGCCAGGCGACCAACCTGCGCTTTCCACTACCCCCTGGGACAGCGGACCGCAGCAGAGCGGTAGCGCTGCGGCGTCCCAGGGGTTAAATGCATGCCAGGGGAGCGTGCCTTCCCTGTCTCACAGCCGGCGCCTCCCCCGCTGCACACAGCCCTCTCTGCATGCTGCCGACTGGTCCTGTGGCAGCGCTCCTCCCCCAGGCCAGCCTCCTCTCTGCTCCTCGGCGGCCATCTTCTCCAGAACGCATGGTGAACGCTGCTGGAAGCGCTGGACGGAAGCATCGTGGTCTGGGTCCCCCCGCATACCTCTCCTCCGCTGTGGCTCAGGTCTGTGTATGCAGCGCTGTGTCCTACCAGGCCTGTTAGTGCAGGAATTGTTATTTCTCTGCATTGTATGTGACTGTGCTAGCGCTGCCTGTAACTTTTCTTCTCTAAACTGTCAGCTTTATTACTGTCCCTGTTCTTTCTGCTAAAGCCCTTGCGGTGCGGTGCTGCAGGGTGGTCTCTCGCCTATTTAATACTTAATTGGTGAGAGAGGTCACATACGTGGTGCCATCATGTCTGAAAGTGATTTTCCCCTCCGGCTACAGTGTACCACGTGCAAAGTACCGTTAGCGGAGGGGGAGGGTAGCGCGGAGGGCCTTTGCCGGCAGTGTTTGTCCATGGCGCGGCCTATTACGGTTACAACACCGGTACAGGAGCCGCCCTGGGCTTGTTTCGCTCAGGCGTTAACAGCTTTAGTGGGCCAGTTAGCTCCGCAACCCGCGTTTACTCCGATGGGTTTGTCCCAGCAGTCTGTGGTGTCGTCACCCATGCAGGGGTTCCCACGACAATTGGTGGTACCCCACAGTCTCCCTATTTCCCCGCTCCCGGGTTCTCAGGAGCCAGCGTGGGTTAACTCCCTGACGAGTTCTGTACAGCACTTGTCGGATGTGTTGCAAGGGGAGTCTGTGATGCAGCCTCATAAAAGGCCGGTGGCGTCTCTGTCCGCTTCTTATGAGGATGACGAAGGGACGTCTGATGATGGTGAGATTCTGGATCCTTACGATCAGGAACCTCTCCATACTAAGGACGCTGATGCTAAGTCCAAAGTATATATTCCTGGACTTATTCGGGCGGTCCGCACAGCCTTGGTGATTGAGGACGAAGTTCCCCCAGCGGCTAAATCTAAGTATGCCTTTTTCAAAGATGTGAAGGGCGATGCCACAGTCTTTCCTCTTTCGGGTCAGTTGGTGGACCATTTAGAGGAGGCGTGGAAACAGCCTGGCAAGCGATACCAGCCGCAGAGACGCCTGGCGGTGGCTTATCCGTTCGCGGATAATTATTTTGGTAAGTGGGAATCCCCTCCACAGGTGGATTTTCACGTGACCCGTCTTGTCCGTAGTGCCACATTGCCGATGCCATCCATGTCCTCCCTTAAGGATGCTACGGACCGCAAGGTAGAAATCTGCCTGAAGTCCGCTTATTCCCTTGCAGGGGGGGCAGCACGGCCGGCTATGGCCATTTGCTGGGTTGCCAGAGCGATGGAGCGCTGGGCGGATTCATTAGAGGCTTCTTTTGAATCCGACTGTCCGGCCGAACAGGCGGAGTTGATTGGCAATCTCCGTGATTCGGCCACCTACATCAAAGAGGCGGCTCTAGACATTAGTACTCTGGTGTCTAGAATTTCTTCAGCAGCGGTAGCTGCTCGTCGCACCTTGTGGCTGCGATCCTGGAAGGCGGACGCAGATTCCAAGAAAGGTCTGGAAGCGTTGCCGTTTACCGGAGAAGTTCTCTTCGGTCCGGATCTGGATAAGATTGTGGCCACGCTGGCAGCAGCCAAATCTGCTTGTCTCCCATCGGCCGCTGCTCCTTCTGGTTCTGGACCATCGTCCTTTCGGTCATCTAGGGCCCAGGGCAGGCCCAAACCACAGTCGTTTCCTCGACAGGCTGGCCCTAAGAAATCGGTCAAGCCCCGGAAGCAGGCATGGAGTACCAGAAGTCCGGCCCCCAAGCCAGATGACAAGCCTGCGGCCTGACGGTCCGGGCCTCCCTTTGGGGGGTCCCAGGGTGGGAGGCCGCCTGCTACAGTTCGCCCAGTGTTGGTCGACCACTACGACAGACACTTGGGTTCTGGAGGTGGTTTCCCACGGATACGCCCTCTCCTTCCGGCACAGACCCCCGGCTCGCTTCTTCACCACGGGTCTACCATCAGACCGGAACAAGGCTACGGAGCTGCGGAAGGTATTACACACTATGCTCCAGTCTGGAGTTATAGTGCCTGTTCCATTCTCCCAGAAGGGCCAGGGTTTCTATTCAAATCTATTTTTGGTACAGAAACCCAATGGGTCATATCGTCTGATTCTCAACCTCAAAGCACTCAACAAGTCTTTGCGGGTCCCGAGGTTTCGGATGGAGACCCTACGGTCCATCATTCTGGCGCTGGAACCTGGGGACTACATGGTGTCATTGGACATACAGGACGCTTACCTGCATGTCCCTATTCTTTTGCGCCATCAACAGTTCCTCAGGTTTGCAATCCGCAGCGACCACTTCCAGTTTCGGGCGTTACCTTTTGGCCTGGCAACAGCACCACGTGTTTTCACCAAGGTGATGGCGGTCATGGCGGCTTCTCTGCGGCTGCAGGGAGTCCGCATGTTGCCGTATTTGGACGACCTGTTATTGGTGGCAGGATCTCCAGAGCTCCTGTTACGCCACTTGGACCTGACCATTGCACTGCTGCAGCGGCACGGCTGGCTAATCAACTGGCAGAAGTCCACTCTAATCCCGTCTCGGAGGATTCTGCATCTTGGAGCATTATTGGACTCGGGACAGCAAAGGATCTTCGTGACGGAGGACAAGATCTCTGCTTTACAGTCAAGGGTGCGCAGTTGCCTGCACAGCCGCCGGGTGTCCTTACACTCGGCGATGAGGTTACTGGGCTCCATGGTGTCGGTGTTCGACATGGTGGAATACGCCCAGTTTCACTCCAGACCTCTGCAGCACCTGATCCTGTCCAAGTGGAACGGGCTGCCTCAGTCTCTGAAGTCCCAGACGATTGTGCTCACCCCGGAGGTTCGCCTGTCCCTTGCGTGGTGGTTACAGACGACCCACCTCAACAAGGGACGTCCGTTCTGGGTTCCAAATTGGGTCCTGTTGACAACGGACGCCAGTCTTCGGGGCTGGGGAGCAGTTTCGGGTCCACACTTGTTCCAGGGCAGGTGGACGCCGACAGAAGCGGAGCTTCCAATAAATTTCTTGGAACTCCGTGCGGTCTTCAATGCTCTCCAGCAGGCACAGCGGTTTCTCCAGGGTCGCCCGGTGCAGGTCCAGTCGGACAACGCTACCACCGTGGCCTACATAAACAGGCAAGGAGGAACTCGCAGTCGGGCGGCTCTCGTAGAGGTCTCTCGAATCCTGCTTTGGGCGGAGCGCAATCTTCCGGCCATATCAGCGGTCTTCATCCCGGGAGTGCTAAATTGGGAGGCGGACTTTCTAAGTCGCCAAGACGTTCATCCGGGGGAATGGTCCCTGCACCCGGACGTTTTTCAACTACTGATGGACAGGTGGGGTCTTCCAGAAATCGACCTCATGGCGTCCCGGCACAACAACAAGTTGCCGGTGTACGGGTCTCGCACAAGAGACGAAGGGGCGTCTCTGGTGGATGCTCTGTCCGTCCGGTGGACGTTCCGGTTCGCATACCTGTTCCCTCCGGTCTCCCTTCTTCCACGGGTAATACGGAAATTCAAACAGGAAGGAGGGACGCTCCTGTTGATAGCTCCCGCGTGGCCCAGACGGCACTGGTTCTCAGACCTTCGGGGTCTGTCCGTGGACAGTCCTCTGCGGTTGCCGCTACGACCGGACCTTCTGTCTCAGGGTCCTTGCCTTCACCTGGACCTGACTCGGCTGTCTTTGACGGCGTGGCTGTTGAGACGGCCATGCTGAGGTCCCGGGGGTTTTCCAGCTCTGTGGTGCGTACCATGTTACGAGCTCGGAAACAGTCTTCCGCGAGGATATACCATCGCGTGTGGCATACGTTCTTCCAGTGGTGTCGACCGAGAGGTTATACACCGCGGGAGTTTCATCTGTCTCGGATTCTCGCCTTCCTGCAAGCGGGACTAGATCATGGGCTTCGCCTTGCTTCTTTGAAGGTACAGGTTTCGGCCCTATCTGTCTGGTTTCACCGTAGGATTGCTACAATCCCGGATGTGCGCACCTTTATGCAGGGTGTTCTCCGCATTCAGCCGCCCTTTGTTCCACCTGTGGCGCCTTGGGATTTGGCTGTGGTCCTGAGGGCTCTCCAAGGACCGCCGTTTGAACCACTGGGCTCAGTGGATCTTAAATGGCTAACAGCTAAGACTGTTTTCCTTCTGGCCATTGCTTCGGCCAGACGTGTTTCTGAGTTAGGGGCTCTTTCTTGTAGACCCCCTTTCTTGGTTTTTCATGGGAACAGGGCAGTGCTCCGCACTCGGCCCGAGTTTCTTCCCAAAGTTGTTTCCCAGTTTCATGTTAACGAGGAAATAGTTGTTCCGGCCTTTAACTCACCGGGTCTTTCCGTGGGTGAGGCCTCTTTGGATGTTGTGCGGGCCTTAAGGACTTATGTTGACCGCACTTCTTCGTTTAGGAAGTCGGACGCTTTGTTTGTCCTCTATGGCTTCCGTAAAAAGGGTTGGCCTGCTTCAAAGCAAACTTTGGCAGCCTGGATCTGTATGGCTATTTCTGAAGCTTATCTTCATGAAGGCCTACCGGTCCCACCTTCTCTGAAGGCTCATTCCACTAGGTCTGTGGGTCCTTCGTGGGCAGCTCGACGTGGTGCCTCGGCAGTTCAGATCTGCAAGGCTGCTACGTGGTCCTCTGTCCATACCTTCGTGAGGTATTACAGGTTTGACACCTTCGCCTCTCAGGATGCTTCCTTCGGGCGGCGGATTCTCCTTTCTGCACAGGAGCGTCCCCACCCTTAAAGGATACTGCTTTGGGACATCCCCAAGGTATCCTGTGGATACCCTATGGACCCTGAAGTAGAAAATATGAGATATGGTAAGAACTTACCCTTGTTATCTCTATTTCTACGAAGTCCATAGGGTTCCACAGGACTCCCGCTCTGTCGCACCTGTGCTGCAGATGGGCTTTGCTCTGGTCACCGGTTTTCAGTCTCCCTCTGGTGAGAATGTGATTCTTGTATGTGTCCAGATCTTTTTTCTCTCTCTTCTCCTCCTCCGGCCTATGGCTTGATAACTAACTGAGGTGCCTTGGCTCGGGGGCGGGGTATAGGAGGGGGACCCTAGTGCATCCTGGGAGGCTGAAAAGCTTAACTCTATGGTGCCCAGCGACTGACGTCACACCTATACCCCAAGGTATCCTGTGGAACCCTATGGACTTCGTAGAAATAGAGATAACAAGGGTAAGTTCTTACCATATCTCATATTTTTTCTGCTAAAGCCCTTGCGGTGCGGTGATTGCAGGGTGGTCTCACACTATACTACGAGTATCAGTGAGAGGGGTCACATACTTACCATCATGTCTGAGAGTGACTTTCCTCTCCAGCTTTTGTGTACTACGTACAAGGTACCTATAGCGGAGGGGGAAGGTAGTGCGGAGGGGCTATGTCGACAGTGTTATTTATTGGCGCGGCCAATTACTGTCACGGCCCCGGTACAGGTGCCGCCCTCGGCTTGTTTCGCCAAAGCGCTTACAACCCTCGTGGGCCAGTTAGCTCCGCAGCCTGCGTTCTCACAGATGGGTTTGTCCCAGCAGTCAGTGGTGTCGTCACCCATGCTGGGCTTCCCGAGACAATTGATGGTACCACACAGTCTCCCTATTTCCCCTCCCCAAGTCTCTCAGGAGCCTGCGTGGGTTAATTCTCTGACAAGTTCTGTACAGCACTTGTCGGACATGTTACAAGGGGAGTCTGTGTTGAGGCCGCATAAGCGGTCGGTGGCGTCTCTGTCCGCTCCTTATGAGGATGATGACGTGACGTCTGATGATGGAGAGATTCTGGATCTTTTGGACCAGGAACCTCTCTGTACTAAAGAGTCGGATGCTAGGTCCAAGGTTTATATTCCTGGACTTGTTCGGGCAGTCCGCACAGCTTTAGTGATTGAGGATGAAAATCCTCCGGTGTCAAAATCTAAATATGCCTTTTTTAAGGATATTAAGGGTGATGCCACAGTGTTTCTTCTTTCGGGTCAGTTAGTGGACCATTTAGAGGAGGCGTGGAAACATCCGGGCAAACGGTATCAGCCTCAGAGGCGCTTGGCGGTGGCTTATCCGTTTGCGGATAATTATTTTTCTAAGTGGGAATCCCCTCCACAGGTGGATTCCCATGTGACACGCCTAGTCCGCAGTGCCACGTTGCCCATGCCCTCCATGTCTTCCTTGAAGGGTGCTACGGACCGTAAGGTTGAGTCCGTTTATTCCCTTTGCAAGGGGGGGGGGGGCAGGTAGGCTGGCTATGGCCATTTGTTGGGTAGCCAGAGCTATGGAGCGCTGGGCTGATAATTTGGAGGCGTCTTTCGATTCCGACTGTTCGGCTGAACAGACCGAGTTGATAGGCAATCTCCGGGACTCTGCCACTTATATCAATGAGGCGGCCTTGGATATCAGTACCCTGGCATCTCTGATTTCTTCGGCGGCTGTCGCTGCTCGTCGCACCTTATGGTTGCAATCTTGGAAGGCGGACGCTGATTCCAAGAAGGGCTTGGAAGCTTTGCCTTTCAATAGAGAAGTCCTCTTTGGTCCGGATCTGGACAAAATCGTAGCCACGCTGGCGGCAGCCAAATCGGCATGTCTTCCGTCTGCTGAGGTACCTGAACCGGAAGGAACGTCGGCCTTACAGGGCCTAGGGTAGGCCTAAGACGCAGTCTTTTCCCAGACTGGCTGGCCCCAAAAAATTGGCCAAGCCCCGGAAACAGGCCTGGAGTACCAGACATCCGGCCCCTAAGCCCGATGACAAGCCTGCGGCCTGACGTTTCGGGCCTCTCTTTGGGGGATCCCAGAGTGGGAGGCCGCCTGCTGCAGTTCGCCCAGTGTTGGTCGGTTACCACGACGGACACTTGGGTTCTCGAGGTGGTTTCTCACGGGTACGCCCTCTCCTTTCGGCACAGGCCCCCGTCTTGATTCTTCATCACGGGTTTTCCATCAGACCGGAACAAAGCCGTGGAACTGCGGAAGGTTTTGCACACTATGCTCCAGGCTGGAGTTATAGTACCTGTTCCATTCTCCCAGAGGGGCCAGGGTTTCTATTCCAATCTGTTTTTGGTGCAGAAACCCAATGGGTCGTATCGTCCGATCCTCAACCTCAAAGCACTCAACAAGTCTTTACGGGTGCCGAGGTTTTGGATGGAGACCCTACGGTCCATCATTCTGGCGCTGGAACCTGGGGTGTCGTTGGACATACAGGACGCTTACCTGCATGTCCCTATTCTTTTACGCCATCAACAGTTCCTCAGGTTTGCAATCCGCAACGACCACTTTCAGTTCCGGGCATTACCTTTTGGGCTGGCGACAGCACCACGTGTATTCACCAAGGTGATGGCGGTCATGGCGGCTTCCCTGAGGCTGCAGGGAGTCCGCATGTTACCGTACTTGGACGACCTGTTGGTGGCAGGATCTCCAGAGCTCCTTCTACGCCACTTTGACCTGACCATTGCAGTACTGCAACGGCACGGCTGGTTGATAAACTGGCAGAAGTCCACCCTGATCCCGTCTCAGAGGATTCTGCACCTCTGAGCCTTATTGGACTCCGGACAGCAAAGGATGTTTGTGACGGGGGAAAAGATCTCTGCCATGCAGTTGAGGGTGCGCAGTTGTCTGCAGAATCGCCGTGTGTCTCTGCACTTGGCAATGAGGTTACTGGGCTCCATGGTGTCGGTATTCGACATGGTGGAATATGCCCAGTTTCACTCCAGACCTCTGCAGCAATTGATCCTGTCCAAATGGAATGGACTGCCTCAGAGTCTAAAATCCCAGACGATGGTGCTCACTCCGGAGGTTCACCTGTCCCTAGCCTGGTGGTTGCAGACGACCCATCTCAACAGGGGTCGTCCGTTCTGGGTGAAGAATTGGGTCCTGTTGACAAAGGACGCCAGTCTGCGAGGCTGGGGAGCAGTCACGGGTCCACACTTGTTCCATGGCAGGTGGACTCGGGCGGAAACAGAGCTTCCAATAAACATCTTGGAGCTCCGTGCGGTATTCAATGCTCTGCAGCAGGCACATCGGGTTCTCCAAGGTCACCCAGTGCAGGTCCAGTCGGACAATGCTACCACAGTGGCCTACATAAATCGGCAAGGAGGAACCCGAAGTCGGGCGGCTCTCGTAGAGGTGTCCCGAATCCTGGTTTGGGCGGAGCGCAATCTCCCGGCCATATCAGCAGTCTTCATCCCGGGAGTCCTAAACTGGGAGGCGGACTTTCTCAGTTACCAGGACGTTCATCCGTGGGAATGGTCTCTGCACCAGGACGTCTTTCAACTTCTGGTGGACAGGTGGGGTCTTCCAGAGATCGACCTTCCACGGGTAATCCGGAAATTCAAACAGGAAGGAGGGACGCTCCTGTTGATGGCTCCCGCGTGGCCCAGGAGGCACTGGTTCTCAGACCTCCAGGGACTGTCCGTGGACATTCCTCTGCGGTTGCCGTTACGTCCGGACCTCCTGTCACAGGGTCCTTGTCTTCACTTGGACCTGACTCGGCTGTCTTTGACGGCGTGGCTGTTGAGACGGCCATGTTAAGGTCCAGGGGGTTTTCCAGCTCTGTAGTGCAGACAATGCTAAGGGCTCGGAAACCATCCTCTGCCCGATGCCTGACGTCATCACCTATACCCCAAGGTATCCTGTGGAACCCTATGGACTTCGTAGAAATAGAGATAACAAAGGTAAGTTCTTACCATATCTCATATTTTTCTGCAACACTGACCGTAGCCGCCCCTTCCTGGCTCCCAAACAGCTGCAGCTTGTCAATCAGGCTGCAGCTTAGGGGGCACTGCAACCAACGTCACAGACACAGATCTGCACAGTACAGATCCTTTGCAGATTGCCAAACAGAGTTCTCTATAAACCATCGGGTTTGCGTACAACTCTGAATCAGCCCCAGGGATTCTGACTACTGTCGGGATTCTGGCGCCGGGATTTTCACCGCCTGTATTGTGTGTGCCGGGTTGCCTACTACATCCCACTTTACCCAACCCCCACCCAGTACCATTATAAAACCAAAAATATTAAGAAAAAAAAAATTCTTTGATATTCATTGGATGTATTAAGCCTGTAGTTTGATTATGACTATAAGTAAGTAATTTACACAAGTAAGTATAAGTAAGTAATTAACACAGTTTAAGTAATTTGAATAATTTTTGTTTTATATCCAACTCTGTCCCCTCAGACTGGCCCATCGTACAGTACATGTTAAGATACTTATTTGACGTTGTTGGGACTAGTACATTAAACCCTAACTGTATATTTTGTGTGATCTAACACTTCCCGTTATTTTGTGTCTTTAAACTTGTCTCATAAATAAATGGAAACAAATAATGTAAGTGGACTTGAAATGAATGTGATCAGATATGCAGTCTGTGCAGGGTCTGCATAAATAGATCCCTCTCTTTAAGCAGGCTATCTGTATCTATACAGCTGTTGGGGAACTAAAACTCCCAGCCTGCCCAGCGATTCGCACTCCTGCTGGTCGTTGTCGGCATCTGTCATCGCCTGAACATGCAGGCCAACCTGACGGAATCATCAGGTTGTGCATGTTTGGGGATGAGGGACGGTGCCCACACTTAATGACATATCGTTCAGTGAGGACACATTATCCACTGCACAGGATGATGAACAATTACGATGTTGTAATCGTACAGTCGTTCTACATTCGTGTAGTGGATATGCACCTTCACTCTTGGCCATTCAGTTAAAGCTTAATCAGAATGCCATGAAGGGACGTACCCTATGTGAATTCTCTCTTCAGTGAAGATAGAGTGTAACAGTGTGCCAACAATAATATAGTAATCCATGCAGTGGTTCTTAGTGCTACATAGGGCAAGCAGGGGGGAGAGTTTGATTTGGTAAGCCTGAACAGTAGATTAGTGCATATCTGCTAATTCAAAATCAATAATTGGAGAAAGCTAATTGCAAACTATTTCAACGACAGTGGATTGTCAGTACTGTTTGGTGCCCCATGGGGCGCTCTTGAGATTCAGAGTCTGATTAAGATGTGGACGGTAATGCACAACCGCAAGCAAGCAGCTGTGCAACACCATACAACTAAAATGTAAATGCAGCAGGAGGTGTCTGTAGGAAATAAGACACCTCTTGCATGCATCTGCGACCATCCATAGACGCTGCTTTGAATCACAATCGGTGCGATGGTCACTGCCTTCAGGCAAGGCTGCGTAGGCCAACGTTTACTGAACCTAGCCATCGGAAAAGCTCTTCCGGGTCCAGGAAGTCTGCATCCAATGATGCAGACCCTGGGCTTGGCACGCCGACAAAACAGTCCCGGTCACCGCCCCCCAAACGCCACAGAGTGTCAATCTTGCTTCAGCTAAGGAGGGACTGTGAGCAATCATGCAGAACTCCTCCTGCACATGCGCAAAACCCCCAATCATCGGATATGTACGAAAACCTTTGGGTTTACATACATACATACATACATATCAGGCCCTCAGTTCCTAATTTAATAATATATAATTGTAGCAACCCATATTTGGAGAGAATAAAGTATTTATTATCCACATCCAACCAATCATTAGGACTGTTTAAAGCAGGAGAGTTACTGGCAATGAATGAGTTTAAACTACAAGTTTGTGCGTTAATCTGTTCATACATATCTAGAGAATATAGAAGAAACCAATTAACGGGATGTAGTTAGAATCCCGGCGCTCACAATCCCTGCTCCGGAATTCCAATGGGTCAGAATTTCTGGCTCGAGAATTCCGGCAGCTGTGATCCTGACGGTAAGAATTAGAGGTCCGGCACTAGGGGGAGGGTAAGGGTTAGGCTGCGGGTCGACCTGCAGGCGTTGGGATTTCTGGCGCCGGTATTCCGACCGCTGGCATTGCGCTGGGATCACGTACCCAAACTCAAATAACAGCCTACTTATAAATATTGTGCAAGATAAATTTATCTACTGTAAATGCTGTGTTGTCATACATGAAGATAGGCTATTGTGGTTATCACATGCCCCCCATGCCAATATATTTCTGAGTAGCTGTTACCATCAATTAAACACTGCAGTATAGGGGTGGTAGTTGGCAGGAGCACTGGTGAGTAATGGTAACCGTTTGCAGGTAATAGTAGTTTGCAGGAAACTTTTGAGTAATGGTAATAGTTTGTAGGAGCAGTGCCGAGTAGTGGAAGTGGTTTGCAGGCGTTATTGCACTGGCGTTGTCCTTCAATATTCACCACTTTCTGCAGGCGAGCCACCATCTGAAACTCCAAAGTCCCGGAACAGGAGAGATCGTAGCCATGTGTGAAAATATGGTTTTCAGTTTCCCCTATACAATCCCGCATTTTCTGCATATGTTGTCTCATCAGGGAAGTATCAATATAGCAATATATAGAAAACCCAAGGGCTAATACCTATAGAATGTCGTTATAATCTCTACACGTATGTATTGCCTAATGAAAAGCCAGCCCTCTACAGTGGGGAAACTGGAAAACCCCCAAACAATGAAAGTAGCAATAAGGAAGAAATAGTGGGCGCTAGTCAAAGGTAAAGTAATGAAAGTATTTAATGATAAAGGGCAATAGGAGTAAACTCCAAGAGGTAAAAACACATATGAAAATACGTCAATGATATTAATGTGGTAAAGAATGTACAAGATAAAATGAAATCTAATACAATAAATAAAGAAAAAAATATGAAAAAAAATTAAAATAAAAAATCAATAATAAATAAAAAATAAAAATGAAATATTTATTAACACACAATGTATGCATACACAATAGTAATAAATCAGCATGCACCACTACTCGTATGGTGCTACACATATAACCACGTATAATGTAATAAAACACAGAGCAATGCTGTTTGATATACACACAAATATAAACAATATTTGGTAGTGTAGATTAAAATACTAATACCACTTGGCAAAAAAGATACATGTCCTTCAAAGAAATATGTATATATATGAAATTATTCCTGTTAGAAAAAATGTATCCAAACCAAAAGATAAGTCGTAGCTCGTTGGTATGTATCAATCCCATTTAGAGCTGTAAATAAATCCAAAGGGAATATTGGTAATTAAGGGCTGTGGAGTTGCAGCGTGGGTTGCCAGACGGGAAGGGGTTAATCACATACATGTGTATTAGTAAATGTCCCGCTCAGTTTTTCTACCCTGAAGGTGTCCCTTCTATTTAGACCGAGTACTGCATGGCCAGCGAGCCAGCAGAGGTAATTACCAAGATGATGGTCAGATGAACGGGGACCCACGAACAGGGGAAGCAGTAGCCCATACACTGTAAGCCTCTCCACAGCGGGCACTCGTAATGCGTTTCTCCGCCTAGAAGCCCAACAGCGGTTTCTTCAGACAGTGTAACTCACAGACCCGGCAGCTGCTATAAATACCATCTTCAATTAAATGGTAGCATCCCAGGGGGTATCCATTACACAATTGGGCCCCAAAAAGAGGAAGGGAAAGGGAAGGAGAGGAACTAGAGGAGGGAGATCAAAATCTAAGCAAAAACAAAAATATACGTATAAATTAGGCGATAAAGGAGTTGATAATCTATCATCAAAAATACTTAATGAGGCAGATTTAAAACTTTTGAGTAAGGGGATGAATTTTGCCCCCGCCTCAAAACCTAACATGTTCAACCTATTTGTTGACCTTAATCGCTACGTTCGCACCCTGAGTAGAAAAAGATTCTTTGTCATTAAAGGTATGAAAAAAAAAAATTTAGTAGGCCCCCCTATTGTTTTGGATAAAGACGATAGGGAGGCCTTGAACATTTTGGAATTATTGGACACCGAATCCAGTTCCCTGGGTGGGAGTCCTAAATTGTCACAAGTGTTCGATATCAATGGTGGATATCCCAAGAGCTTTAGGCAGAAGTCAGACTTTTATCCTTTACAACATAGAGGTCCGTATATCGAAAGCTTTTATCAATCTACCCTGGAGGAGTTTAGAACTCTCTGTGAAAAAGCGGACAAAGAACAATTGAGGGATAATTTGTCCAGGGACGAAAGACGAGCGATGAGGGCCCTTAGGGAGGATCCCAACGTCACCATAAAACTGGCTGATAAGGGTGGTGGGGTCATCATAATGAACACAGCAGACTATATACAAGAAGCATATAGACAATTGTTAAATGTTTCACAGTATGTGGTGTTGGATGGTGACCCCACCTCTTTTCAGAAGAAGCTGAGGAATCTGTTGGATAATGCACTTGGTGATGGGGTGATTGACAATGAAATTTTTAAATTTTTGTTCACTACACATCCCCTAATACCCACATTTTATTTTCTCCCAAAGATTCACAAGACACTATATTCCCCACCTGGTAGACCTATAATTTCAGGTGTTGGTTCACTAACAAACAATTTGTCTTATTTTGTCGACACATTTTTACAATCACATGTTCAATCACTACAGTCATTTATTAAAGATACATCACATTTTTTACATCTTGTTAAGGATATTAGATGGAAAAGAAGTTATATTTTTGCCACTTGTGATGTTGAATCCCTTTATTCGAACATTCCACATGAGGATGGAATAAAAGCAGTCGAGTATTATCTCAAGAACGATCCAAATATCACAGAAGCACTTTGTAATTTTGTTCTTTTATGTATAAAATGTATTCTTAAACACAATTATTTCACTTTTGCAACGATTGGGGACTGCCATGGGAACCAGGTTTGCCCCGAGTTTTGCCAACCTATAAATGGGCCAGTTTGAAGAACGACATGTGTGGAGTCGGCAGCTCGGGGAGAACCTGGTTCTCTATGGCAGATATATAGATGATTTGTTTTTTGTTTGGGATGGAGATTTAGTTTCACTTCAATTATTCTTGGATGATTTTAATCACAATTCATTTGGGTTGAAGTTCACCAGCACTATTAGTTCCACTTCTATTAATTTTTTAGATATCACATTATATATTGGGGCAGATGGTGATGTTGTGACTAAAACCTACATAAAAGAGGTTGACCAGAGTAGGTATTTGAATTACAAGAGTAACCATTTAAAAATCTGGAAAGACAATATTCCTAAAGGGCAATTCCTTCGTATCAAAAGGAATTGTTCTAAACCTGAGGAATTTGAGAAACAAGCTATGACCCTCTATGCATCTTTCTCTGAGCAGGGATACCCTATGAATTTACTTGACAAAGCACTTAAAGATGTCAGTGAGCTAGATACAGCTAATATTATGCAGAAGAAAAAAGGGAGTGATGAGTGAAAAGAAAGGACCATGACATTTGTTACTACTTGTAACTCTAATGCTAGGGAGATCAAGAAAATAAATAGAAACCTTCCATTATTACAACTGGATGTACACATAGGTCCATGCATAATACCCAGTAAATCAGTAATTTTTATAAAAACAAGAAATCTTAAAAATAATTAGCTCCAAGCCATTTTAAAAGAACTGACAATAATTCTATAAATACTCTTAACTGGCTCCCTCCGAAACCTCCAGGTTTTCATAGATGTGGTGGTATTGGTTGCACCACATGTAAACATACTGAGAAGAAAACCACCCATTTCATGTCACATGTCTCTAAAGAAACATTCTGTATCAAGGATTTCTTAAATTGCAAGTCCACCTATGTTATCTATGTAGTGGAATGTGGTTGCGGCCTACAGTATGTAGGCCGTACTACCAGATCTCTACATACTAGGTTCATGGAACATAGAAGAAACTTTAAGAAAATTAGAACACATCCACTTTCCAAACATGTCACTATTTGTCAGGGTGAAGGGCTAAATAATATTCTGGTTAAAGCGATAGATCACGTCAAACCAACCAAGAGAGGTGGTAATAGATTTAATGGTTTATGTAAACGAGAGGCCTACTGGATATTTCGACTCAAAACCCTTTTTCCACAAGGTCTTAATGACACAGTGGAACTTAATAATATAGGTTAGCTTCATTCTGTGTTGGTCAGTAAGCTGACCTATGGTCACATAGATATCCACATCTAGCTACCATCTAGCATGGGTGGGCGGGTTCTGGGGTTATCTACTGTATTTCTATTTGATCCACATTTTTTAGTATTTTTTAATATTGTAATACCTTTTGGACTATATCTGTTGTCATTTCATGTTTCTTAGATTATGTGTCTGTACCATCTATCAACACACTAGTCATAACCATAGATTATATATATGTGGGATTACTATTGATGGACCTTATGACACACACACACATATATATATATATATATTTCTGCTGTGTTGGATTTAGGTATATACACGTGTGTGTGTGTATTGGTAATGGGTGTCTCTATACAATTATTGTACATCGTATATGCTTTTTTTGGGTTGGTACATGTTTCATAAGGGCCTTAATATGGGTCCATCTTTCTTTTTTCCCCTCTTTCCATAGTAGACATATTGAATATTAATGAACTACAAGAATGGTAAAAGTATATTTTAGATAGAGTTATAATATGCTGAACCTAAGAGCTATCAAATATCCTAAATACTAACGTTTATGAATTCTATCTGTGTTCTACATGTATATATATCTATATATATAATACAAGTTTTTTGGGGTGATTATTGTGTGTTCCTGTATTTTTTACATCATGGTAGCCATGTGGGTTGTTATCTGTATTTTTTTATCTTTATTTGTATTCCTTTTTATTTTTATTTATACTTATATTTATTTTCATTTTTATTCATTATTTTTTATTTTTTATTTATTATTATTTTTTCATATGAGGGCTACTTTTTAATATGGGTAGCCTTCTACGTTATATTTTAATACAATAAAACTTCATTTGTTATCTATTTTATAAATATATTATTGTGTTAAGAGGATGATCTATATCAGAGCAAGTGATCAAAATAGTTGGCATTTCCAGTAATCAATATACAAACATAAGACTGCTATTTTTACAATTGGATACTTTATAACATCTCTGGCAATCAGCCTATAAATACAATGTTGCTATCTTTACAACTGACTTTTTTATATATCCGGAATGGAATTTGATGTGACAGTTGAATACGCATGTGCAATAGTAGTTTGAAGAACACTTCTACTATTAACCAAGGAGACGCTGATATGAGAGTGCGCATGCGCTACATTAAGTCCGGACAAAACACCTGCTACCATTTAATTGAAGACGGTATTTATAGCAGCTGCCGGGTCTGTGAGTTACACTGTCTGAAGAAACTGCTGATGGGCTTCTAGGCGGAGAAACGCGTTACGAGTGCCCGCAGTGGAGAGGCTTACAGTCTATGGGCTACTGCTTCCCCTGTTCATGGGTCCCCATTCATCTGACCATCATCTTAGTAATTACCACTGCTGGCTCGCTGGCCATGCAGTACTCTATCTAAATAGAAGGGACACCTTCAGGGTAGAAAAACTGAGCGGGACATTTACTAATACACATGCATGTGATTAACCTCTTCCCATCTGGCAACCCACACTGCAACTCCACAGCCCTTAATTACCAATATTCCCTTTGGATTTATTTACAGCTCTAACTGGGATTGATACATACCAACGAGCTATGACTTATTAATACCTTGTTCCAGGGAATCTTTTGGTTTGGAAACATTTTTTCTAACAGGAATAATTTCATATATAAATATACATATTTCTTTGAAGGACATGTATCTTTTTTGCCAAGTGGTATTAGTATTTTAATCTACACTACCAAATATTGTTTATATTTGTGTGTATATCAAACAGCATTGCTCTGTTTTATTACATTATACGTGGTTATATGTGTAGCACCATACAAGTAGTGGTGCATGCTGATTTATTACTATTGTGTATGCATACATTGTGTGTTTATTAAATATTTCATTTTTATTTATTTATTATTGATTTTTTATTTTAATTTTTTTTCATATTTTTCATTTTTTTCTTTATTTATTGTATTAGATTTCATTTTATCTTGTACGTTCTTTACTACATTAATATCATTGACGTATTTTCATTTGTGTTTTTACCTCTTGGAGTTTACTCCTATTGCCCTTTATCATTAAATGCTTTCATTACTTTACCTTTAAGTATCAATATAGGCCTTAGCTATGTGGCCCATCATGCTTTTAGCAGTCAGCAATAATTGCTCCATTTGTAATGCAGGGGAGTCAGATGCAGGAGAAGTAACAGATGGCTGACTGTCACCAATAGAATAAAGAAATAGTGTCCAGTACTGAGTTAGATCGCGCAGTTTTCCAGCTTTGCAGCTGCTGCAGCATGAGGCTTCCTACTCAGGATGAATGGCAGTAGAAAACACAAGTAAAATCAGCACCACAGGTATATTGTACAAAAAATTCACCCCTCGACAAGCTCAGTGAGGTTGGGAGGGACTACAGAGCCCAGCACACTGCAGCATTGGGTTGTATTATGTCAAATGTAAAGAGGGCCAGGTATTCAAAAATAAAAATAGTTCTTACTATAGTAGAACACACAGGAGGAAAAAAAGATAGGTTATGTGCTGAATTCTGGACTCCAGAGCTTCAAACGCAAAGGAAATATAATCCAAAATGGCGGCTGTCTTTACCTTAATGCCAGGGACCACATGAGCAAGGAAGGAGAAGCCAAGTCAAGAGGACAGTCAACTCCCTAAGCTTCGGGCACACCATGCCCATGCCGCAGGAAACCATGAACAGAAGCAGTGGAGTCCAGAGGTGGCAGCAGGAGATCACAGGTCTCTGTGTCCTACTCCATGCCCGACCAGGCCCTGCCCCGTATCCTATGGACTTATTTACTTATATGATAGTTCTGTAGCAGTCACTTATGTATATAATTGACAAGAGGTATGAGAACATTTTTCGAAAACCAAAGTGGTACAAGCACATAAAAATGTTAGGAAATACCAGTTGGGCGAATGGGAATCGTATATCTTAAACGCAGAATCCATTCACATGATATATCGCACAAATCGCCTTAACTAAGATATTGCATCATATTGCGGGCTGAAATAGCGATAAAGTTGTTTTCAAATGATAGAATATTGATGCCCATCCCTAATCCCTACTACTTCTATGGTAAAGAGATTCAGGTTTGTGCTTTCATACTCATTTGTCCACATTTGCATCTATCTGGGTCTCCATGACGCCCTGTGACTTGTGTGTAACCTAATCTTAGGAATGTGAACTCTGACCTACCCAGTATTGCCTTGAAAGACTCCATTTGAGTCCTGCACTTGACAAAAGTTAGGTTCTCCCCCATGATTTCTGTATGAGGGACTTGGTAATCCACATATTACAGCAAGAATTCTGGGCACAAGATGATGCGCAAAAACCTTGCTAAAACCTAAGAACCTAAAAAAATGGAAAGACATGGTACTGCTCTGCTATGGAACCCTGGCCATGGACACACTCACACACCACCCCCTTTTTGGTTAAGGGTGTTATCGAGATGAAACTATACTTGTTACTCATTCAGTAGACCACAGGTTCTCAAACTCAGTCCTCGGGACCCCAAACAGTGCATGTTTTCCAGGTCTCCTCACAGCAGGGTCGCAACTAGGGGGGGGCTAGAGGTGCACCAGGTGCCGGAATGCAGGGGGTGAAAAAGGGCTGACTCCGGTGGCTTCGGGGCTGCAGATTCAAAAAACGGCCATCCAAAAATGTCTGCCGCCAAGGAGGAGACAGATGCTAGAGGTCCTTACTGGACCTCTAGTGTTTGTCTCCTTGGCGGCGGCCATTTTTGGATGGCCGTTTTCAGCAGATTTCATGCGGACTAGCCGTCCGCATGGACTCTGCTAAAAAACGGCTATCCAAAAATGGCTGCCGCCAAGGAGGAGATAGATGCTAGAGGTCCTATTGGACCTCTAGTGTCTGTTTGGCCAGCGCAATGCAAACAGCGTTCCCAGAAGTGCCGGGAGAAGATGCTGAAAGCTGCATCTTCTCCCGTGAAACCCCATAGCAATGAGCATTAAACAAATAGCAACGAGCATGAAACCCCCTGGCAACGAGCATAAACCCCATGGCAATGAGCATAAACCCCACGGCAACGGCATGAAACCCCTGGCAATGAGCATAAACCCCATGGCAATGAGCATAAACCCCACGGCAACGAACATGAAACCCCTGGCAACGAGCATGGAACCTCTGGTAATGAGCATAAAACCCCATGACAATGAGCAGGTAATTTTAAAGTAATTAGAAGCCTTACTGTGGGGCATCAAATGGTGTTGGGCAAATATGTAAGTGGCACTTTGGTAATAGGCATTACAATGTGTGGCATAATGTGTAATGGGCATTATGGTGTGTGGAATAATGTAAGTCACTATACCAGGGACGTCTGAGTAGTGCACTGCCTTATGGAGGAGCAAGGACAAAATCTAGGTACAGGAAGGGAGGGGGCGCAAATTTGCTGCCTTGCTCCGGGTGACAGATATCCTAGTTTCGGCCTTGCTCACAGATTCACAAGTTAGATAATTAGCTCCACTTGTGGGCCTTTTACAATGTGTCAGTGAGTAATGAATACAGCTGCTGGGTGACCTGGAAAATGTGAACTGTGTGGGGTCCTGAGTAGCGAGTTTGAGAACCACTGCAGTAGACTCTCCAGGTAAGTTTTCTTAACTGCCAATATGGGATTGTTATATTTGGAATCCTCCTCTGATCCTTTGTGACCACTGCTCTTGTCTCTAGGCCTTCTATCATATCCACGTCATATTGCACGGCTTCAGGAAGTACGTGATACTCATGCTGGGGTAGTCTCAGGTAGATCATTGAATGTCTACCTGTACAATACTCGTCTTTCCAAAGTAATCTTTGCCTTGAGCCCACAGCTCTGGATACTCATATACCAGAGGTTCCCAAACGCGGTCCTCAATGCTCCCCAACAGTTCAGGTTTAAGAGATATCCATGGTTGAGCACAGGTGACTTAATTGATTTAACCACCTGTGCTAAACCATGGATATCTCTAAAACCAGAACTGTTGGGGAGCCTTGAGGACCGCGTTTGGGAACCTCTGCCATATACAATGGCTTCAAGGTCTGATATTACGTTCATCTGCATGTACAGTATGGGAAGCCCTCAATAGTGCCATTCAATGAGACAGTGACATACCCTATACTTCATATAGGCCCTAGGCCCTCTTCATATCATAGATTTAGCTAAATCAAAATTAAAATTTTGTATGTGATCCCCAGAAAAGCCATCTGCTACATGGAGTGCTCGCTGGGACTTCTGCATTACTGCTTCTTGTGCAACTGGTTGTGTCCTGACCCTGATCACAACTTCCGCACATCTCTATCTGTCCTAACTATTTCACTTTCTATGCATTTATTTCAGCTCCTGCTCAGTCAGTCCTGAATGTGTGTGTGTGGAGGGTAGATTCACTAAAGCTTTTAAAAATTAAGTGATGTTACCCATAGCAACCAATAAGATTCTAGCTATCATTTCTATATTGCATCATAGAAGATGATAGACATAATCTGATTGGTTGTTATCGGCTACATCACTTTTTCGTTTGGCCGACATATATAACGATTGGTAAGTGCATACACACTTACCAATCATTTGGCCGATGTGTCTGCATTGACATCGCAACTGGGCAGGGATTTCAATTTGCCCGCCCAGTTAAGCTGTAAGTCACAGGCGGATCCCTGCAGCCAGTGTACGGGCCCAGTGGTGGGTCGTCCGTACACAAGCCAGAAGTGTCTGTAAGATATATCGGCATCGGCTGTGCTGCTGGGCAGATGCGATATTTTTGTGAACGACGTCGCTCACAGACATATCACCTGTACACACACACCAATGCACTACAGATATATCTCCTGTTCAATGGAACGTGCAATATATCTGTCAGTGTGTACCCAGCATTACCCTGTGAGTCTTGTGTAGAAGGTGCTTGTTTCTAAGGCTCTCCCCAAACCCCTGCATGGACGCTTGAATGTATTTTTATGGAGAGCGAAAGATGGAGAGAATCTGTTCCTGGAGCTGGGAATGAGCTCCTTGGGGAGCTCATTCACTTATGTGACCGTGGCTCAAGGACATTTGCAACTATTCCTGAACTTAAAGGGTGGTGGTGGAACTTCTAGAGCAGTGGTTCCCAACCACGGTCCTCAAGGCACACTAACGGTCCATATTTTAAGGATAGCCACACTTGAGCACAGGTGACTCAATTAGTACCTCAGTTATTTTGATTTAACCACCTGCGTTGAAACATCGATATCACTAAAACCAGGACTGTTAGTGGAGGACCGAGGTTGGGAATCACTGTTCTAGAGGCAACAGCAGTATTTGACTTGCCCGGCCCTAGGTATGGTGGGAGGTGCCAACAGGAGTGCTGAGAGGGGGGAGCCTGGGAGGACAATGGCTTCCTTCTTAGGCTGGTATCCAATTAGCTGCACTAAAGTAGCGCTGCTAATGGATCGTCGCGGAGCTATCTAATTAGCCCCAAAGTGCTGCTCGACGCGGGCACTTATCGTGGGTTTTTTTCTGGACCTTGTGTCCCGAAAACTGATCCACTAAAAGTGCCATTTTTTTAACCCCCGCAATGGCGAGAACACACAGGATGTTATAAGCTCATGGACCTGTGTGTTTTCAACCAAAATATCCTGATTTTTCATCCGAAAGAATAGGATATGGGGGGAAAAAAAACATTATCGGTGAAAAATCCGTTTTACGTCCCCGAATTAATATAGGGGCTAATTGGATACCTCTCTTTGTCCTTTCTCTGGCCACCAATGCTTGAATAAAATACAACAAGCTCAGAGAGGCTGATGGCTACATGGCTGATATAATACAACTCATCAGATCAAGTGCTGGTTCTTTGCTCGTATCCCTATACAGTCTGGGGGCAATTTTCCCTGCCAGCCATTCCTTATATCCCTAAAATATATAGGGCCTGATTCTGAGTTGGACTCAGCCGCATCAGTGTGTGTCTTTTGCCGATGTAGACCTATAAGTCGGATGTGCGGCCGCGTAGAGCGGAAGACTGAGGAGGGCGCCGTAGCAGTCACGGACAGTGAGTTACTCACTAGTACTGATGGGCGCCCCGAGGGCAAGTATGCGCTGTATGGAGCTGCCCTGTCGGCTGATCCCCTCCTTCTGGTCCTCCCAGAGTACGCAGCTAAGCGCCAGCCGGACACTACCCAGGCAGCAGCGCTGAGTGATGACGTTGTGTCAGTACCTTGAAGAGCGACGGGAGAGACAGAGCAGCACGAGCGGACTGAAGGCAGTGATAACTTAGCTGGAGCGAGGGAGAGAGGAAAAGACATTGGGAGGGAAAGACCATACAAGTTATGAAGGGGACAGAGGGCAAAATGAGACATGGGGAAAGACCATATAAGACAGAGGGGAGGGGGGAACTATACATGGTACGGGAGACGCAATACAAGGCATGGATGGGGGTAGAGGACAATATAAAACGGGAAGAGACCAATAAAAGGCATAGGGGTACAATACAAGGTATGGTGGGGAGAAGACAATTTGAGACATGGGGGAGGACAATATAAGAGAGTGGGGGGAGAACAATAAAAGACATTTGTGTAGATTTGTAGCTGTATATTTATGTGCATATGTGAACCTGCTTTAGGTATGTGTACGGCTTTTCCCACAAGACCACACCCCTTTCTATTTTTCGTTTGTGCGCCTCCGGCGTGTGCAACAGTACCCCTGGGGCGCTGAAAAACATATTTGCTTACCTAAAAAATTGGGCTTAGGCCGGCCCTGCCTGCGACTGTAGTACAAGGCCTCCCCTGGTGTACAGCAGTGTGTCTGAATGTGTAAGGACTGAGATACCCACTTCCAGCATCTTTAGACGCATCGGACACCACATGGAAACGTGCACCGGCCCATGCTAGCTGCTGATTCTCCATCAGTGTGTGGCCTCTAATCTGAAAAATTAAGTATCTTAGTTTGCAACCACTTCAGCGACATGCCTACGACTCTCCCGTAACACATCCATAAGATGGTACCTCTCCATGTGTCTGGCCATCCACCTTCCAGTCACCGCCCAGGTACAACCAATAATAATGTCTCTAAAAGGATACATTTGTTTTAAATTATTAGGGTCTGTGAATGGGGTTAGCAATAAGGAGCTCATGTAGGGTACAAAATATTTGCAGCCCAACAGTAAGCAGAGAAAGACATGAGAGCACATTTACAATGGGGTTACCACCTTTTCATTTTTAAATTCCCGGACTGGGCGTGACTGGGGCATGGCCAAAACCGCAGTTGGATTATATCCATTTAATTTGTCAGATTTCAGGCCATTCTCTACCTACTCTAATAAAGTGCCCCTAATGCCCCTTAATATACCTCAAAGCCCCCTAATGCCCTTACATGCCAGCTCAGAGCCCTCTTATGTCCTTTTTAACCACTTGCCTGGCATGGTTGCATCAGATGCGACCACACCAAGCTGGGCTATCACTGACATGGTCACATCTGATGCGACCAGTCACAAACGCCCAGTGGGCGGCTGCTGGAGGATAATCTTCCAGCAGCCCCATATCTCAGGGACCTCTGCAACCGCCAGATATGGGTCCTGCCAGGCAGCAAGCAGCATGCTATCTACCACCCATGTATGCCTGGCAGCTGCAGCGGCTGTGCACATATATGGCCTCCGATTAGGGATGATATACTATACAGTATACTAGGGATGGCCACTGACCATCGATGGTCTGCAAACCATTGATGGTCTATGATCGATAACAAGTTGTTTTTGCCATCAGTGATGGCCAGCAATGCTGCACCAACCGATGTTAATGAAACATCGGTGACTGCGGTCTAAAACAAGCGATTATTTTTATCGAAGGTTGCCCCATCGATAAATAATCATTGATTAAGTCCCTAACATCGGTTAGGGCTGCCATCGATGGTGCAGCTGACACTAACCATCACTATAGTATACCGTAAAAATTGCTACTATACGACATGGGACTAAAGATAGGCGTCGAAATCCCGACTCCTATCATTAACCCCACGATAAAATCCCGACACCTGGCATCCCGAAAGAAGGTGAGGATTAGGTTTAAAGGTGCGGAAAGGGGGAGGGTGGGGTTAGGTTTAGGCACCAACAGGGGGAGGTTATGGTTAGGCACTAAGGGGGGAGGTTAGGGTAGGGAGAGGGGAGAGTTAGGGTACTTGCCACCACCCCCGTCAGGATTTCGAATCGTCGGTCTTCTGGCGGCATTACATACCGATTCCGCCTAAGCCATGTCTTACCAGCAATGGGAGATTCCACATCCCTCCACAAGGAATAAGTAGGGACTTTAGCAAAATAAATCTTACATGTAAACTTGAAGGGTTTATCCTTTCCCCCCATATGGAGTATTCCTGGGTGTGGAGAGTGTAAAGGATATTTACTTGAGATATCAGGTGCCACAATAGCAACTAATCATTCTGCAGAAACTGAGCAACAAAATAACACCATTAACAGACGAAGAAAAGTTGAGACATCTGCAAAATAAACTTTATTGCTTTTCTTTGTCACTTGGAACTTGGTTTGATGCTTTATTATGAAATAATGATTGGTATAGTTGTTTGGTATGCTTTTCTATATGTTTAAATGTATTTATATTTTTGATATACTTTATAATATAGAAATATATGAGGAGCATGGGTGGAAAATGCATTGGCAGCAGCATATGGTGGTGATATATTCAGGTTTCCCTTCCATGACCCAACCCTGAAGATGGCCGCCGGCCATGAATGGTTTGCAATCAACAATGGTCTATAACAGATGTATGGTGGGGCTGCAATTTTTTTCCCTTCACTGCTGTTGCTGAGATCAGAGTCAGAACATCTACCTTCCATCTGGCAGAGGCAGGACTAACTACTACTCATGCTGTGATTGGCTAGGTCCCCTCACAGCATCTCTTACAACCACAACTCTCAGCCCTGCTTGTTTGTAGGTAGTGAATGGGGAAATGTCTGCGCATGCACCTGGCTTACACTAGGAGAAAACAGTAGCACATGCTGATGCACCAGGCATACACTAAGGAAAACATTAGCACATGCACCAGGCATACGCTAGGAGCAAGCAGTAGCACATGCACCTGGCTTACGCTAGGAGCAAGCAGTAGCACATACACCTGGCTTACACTACAGAAAACAGTAACACATACACCTGGCTTACGCTACAGAAAACAGCAGCACATACACCTGGCTTACACTACAGAAAACAGCAGCACATACACCTGGCTTACACTACAGAAAACAGTAACACATACACATGGCTTACGCTACAGAAAACAGCAGCACATACACCTGGCTTACACTACAGAAAACAGTAGCACATACACCTGGCTTACACTACAGAAAACAGCAGCACATACACCTGGCTTACGCTAGAAAAAACTGCAGCACATACACCTGGCTTACGCTACAGAAAACAGCAGCACATACACCTGGCTTACACTACAGAAAACAGCAGCACATACACCTGGCTTACGCTAGAAAAAACTGCAGCACATACACCTGGCTTACGCTACAGAAAACAGCAGCACATACACCTGGCTTACACTACAGAAAACAGTAACACATACACCTGGCTTACACTACAGAAAACAGTAACACATACACCTGGCTTACACTACAGAAAACAGTAGCACATACACCTGGCTTACGCTACAGAAAACAGTAACACATACACCTGGCTTAGGCTACAGAAAACAGTAACACCTACACCTGGCTTACACTACAGAAAACAGTAGCACATACACCTGGCTTACACTACAGAAAACAGCAGCACATACACCTGGCTTACACTACAGAAAACAGTAACACATACACCTGGCTTACACTACAGAAAACAGTAACACATACACCTGGCTTACACTACAGAAAACAGTAACACATACACCTGGCTTACACTACAGAAAACAGTAGCACATACACCTGGCTTACACTACAGAAAACAGTAACACATACACCTGGCTTACGCTACAGAAAACTAACACATACACCTGGCTTACACTACAGAAAACAGTAGCACATACACCTGGCTTACACTACAGAAAACAGTAACACATACACCTGGCTTACGCTACAGAAAACAATAGCACATACACCTGGCTTACACTACAGAAAACAGTAACACATACACCTGGCTTACGCTACAGAAAACAGTAACACATACACCTGGCTTACACTACAGAAAACAGTAACACATACACCTGGCTTACACTACAGAAAACAGTAGCACATACACCTGGCTTACACTACAGAAAACAGTAGCACATACACCTGGCTTACGCTACAGAAAACAGTAACACATACACCTGGCTTACACTACAGAAAACAGTAGCACATACACCTGGCTTACGCTACAGAAAACAGCAGCACATACACCTGGCTTACGCTACAGAAAACAGTAACACATACACCTGGCTTACGCTACAGAAAACTAACACATACACCTGGCTTACGCTACAGAAAACAGTAACACATACACCTGGCTTACGCTACAGAAAACTAACACATACACCTGGCTTACGCTACAGAAAACAGCAACACATACACCTGGCTTACGCTACAGAAAACAGCAGCACATACACCTGGCTTACGCTACAGATAACAGCAACACATACACCTGGCTTACGCTACAGAAACAGTAACACATACACCTGGCTTAGGCTACAGAAAACAGTAACACATACACCTGGCTTACACTACAGAAAACAGTAGCACATACACATGGCTTACGCTACAGAAAACAGTAACACATACACCTGGCTTACGCTACAGAAAACAGTAGCACATACACATGGCTTACACTACAGAAAACAGTAACACATACACCTGGCTTACGCTACAGAAAACAGTAACACATACACCTGGCTTACGCTACAGAAAACTAACACATACACCTGGCTTACGCTACAGAAAACAGTAACACATACACCTGGCTTACGCTACAGAAAACAGCAACACATACACCTGGCTTACGCTACAGAAAACAGCAGCACATACACCTGGCTTACGCTACAGAAAACAGTAACACATACACCTGGCTTACGCTACAGAAAACAGCAGCACATACACCTGGCTTACGCTACAGAAAACTAACACATACACCTGGCTTACGCTACAGAAAACAGTAACACATACACCTGGCTTACGCTACAGAAAACAGTAACACATACACCTGGCTTACGCTACAGAAAACAGTAACACATACACCTGGCTTAAGCTACAGAAAACAGTAACACATACACCTGGCTTACGCTACAGAAAACAGTAGCACATACACCTGGCTTACGCTACAGAAAACAGTAGCACATACACCTGGCTTACGCTACAGAAAACAGTAACACATACACCTGGCTTACGCTACAGAAAACAGTAACACATACACCTGGCTTACGCTACAGAAAACAGTAGCACATACACCTGACTTACGCTACAGAAAACAGTAACACATACACCTGGCTTACGCTACAGAAAACAGTAGCACATACACCTGGCTTACGCTACAGAAAACAGTAGCACATACACCTGGCTTACGCTACAGAAAACAGTAGCACATACACCTGGCTTACGCTACAGAAAACAGTAACACATACACCTGGCTTACGCTACAGAAAACAGTAACACATACACCTGGCTTACGCTAGAGAAAACAGTAACACATACACCTGGCTTACGCTACAGAAAACAGTAACACATACACCTGGCTTACGCTACAGAAAACAGTAACACATACACCTGGCTTAGGCTACAGAAAACAGTAACACATGCACCTGGCTTAGGCTACAGAAAACAGCAGCACATACACCTGGCTTACGCTACAGAAAACAGTAGCACATGCACCTGGCTTAGGCTACAGAAAACAGTAACACATGCACCTGGCTTAGGCTACAGAAAACAGTAACACATACACCTGGCTTACGCTACAGAAAACAGCAGCACATACACCTGGCTTAGGCTACAGAAAACAGCAACACATACACCTGGCTTACACTACAGAAAACAGCAGCACATACACCTGGCTTACACTACAGAAAACAGTAACACATACACCTGGCTTACACTACAGAAAACAGCAGCACATACACCTGGCTTACACTACAGAAAACAGTAACACATGCACCTGGCTCAGGCTACATAAAACAGTAACACATACACCTGGCTTACACTACAGAAAACAGCAGCACATACACCTGGCTTACACTACAGAAAACAGTAACACATGCACCTGGCTTAGGCTACAGAAAACAGCAACACATACACCTGGCTTACACTACAGAAAACAGCAGCACATACACCTGGCTTACACTACAGAAAACAGTAACACATGCACCTGGCTTAGGCTACAGAAAACAGCAACACATACACCTGGCTTACACTACAGAAAACAGCAGCACATACACCTGGCTTACACTACAGAAAACAGCAACACATACACCTGGCTTACACTACAGAAAACAGCAGCACATACACCTGGCTTACACTACAGAAAACAGTAACACAAACACCTGGCTTACACTACAGAAAACAGTAACACATACACCTGGCTTACGCTACAGAAAACAGCAACACATACACCTGGCTTACACTACAGAAAACAGCAGCACATACACCTGGCTTAGGCTACCGAAAACAGCAACACATACACCTGGCTTACACTACATTAAACAGCAGCACATACACCTGGCTTACACTACAGAAAACAGTAACACATACACCTGGCTTAGGCTACAGAAAACAGCAACACATACACCTGGCTTAGGCTACAGAAAACAGTAACACATACACCTGGCTTAGGCTACAGAAAACAGCAACACATACACCTGGCTTACGCTACAGAAAACAGCAGCACATACACCTGGCTTACGCTACAGAAAACAGCAGCACATACACCTGGCTTACACTACAGAAAACAGCAGCACATACACCTGGCTTACACTACAGAAAACAGCAACACATGCACCTGGCTTAGGCTACAGAAAACAGCAACACATACACCTGGCTTACGCTACAGAAAACAGCAGCACATACACCTGGCTTACACTACAGAAAACAGTAACACATACACCTGGCTTACACTACAGAAAACAGTAACACATGCACCTGGCTTACACTACAGAAAACAGTAACACATACACCTGGCTTACACTACAGAAAACAGTAGCACATACACCTGGCTTACACTACAGAAAACAGTAACACCTACACCTGGCTTACACTACAGAAAACAGTAGCACATACACCTGGCTTACACTACAGAAAACAGTAACACATACACCTGGCTTACACTACAGAAAACAGTAACACATACACCTGGCTTACACTACAGAAAACAGTAGCACATACACCTGGCTTAGGCTATAACACATACACCTGGCTTAGGCTACCGAAAACAGTAACACATACACCTGGCTTAGGCTACCGAAAACAGCAACACATACACCTGGCTTACACTACAGAAAACAGCAGCACATACACCTGGCTTACACTACAGAAAACAGTAGCACATACACCTGGCTTAGGCTACCGAAAACAGTAACACATACACCTGGCTTACGCTACAGAAAACAGTAGCACATACACCTGGCTTAGGCTACCGAAAACAGTAACACATACACCTGGCTTACACTACAGAAAACAGTAACACATGCACCTGGCTTACACTACAGAAAACAGTAACACATACACCTGGCTTACGCTACAGAAAACAGTAACACATACACCTGGCTTACACTACAGAAAACAGTAGCACATACAGCTGGCTTACACTACAGAAAACAGTAACACATGAACCTGGCTTACGCTACAGAAAACAGTAGCACATGCACCTGGCTTACACTACAGAAAACAGTAACACATACACCTGGCTTACACTACAGAAAACAGTAGCACATGCACCTGGCTTACACTACAGAAAACAGCAACACATACACCTGGCTTACACTACAGAAAACAGCAGCACATACACCTGGCTTACACTACAGAAAACAGCAACACATACACCTGGCTTACACTACAGAAAACAGCAGCACATACACCTGGCTTACACTACAGAAAACAGTAACACAAACACCTGGCTTACACTACAGAAAACAGTAACACATACACCTGGCTTACGCTACAGAAAACAGCAACACATACACCTGGCTTACACTACAGAAAACAGCAGCACATACACCTGGCTTAGGCTACCGAAAACAGCAACACATACACCTGGCTTACACTACATTAAACAGCAGCACATACACCTGGCTTACACTACAGAAAACAGTAACACATACACCTGGCTTAGGCTACAGAAAACAGCAACACATACACCTGGCTTAGGCTACAGAAAACAGTAACACATACACCTGGCTTAGGCTACAGAAAACAGCAACACATACACCTGGCTTACGCTACAGAAAACAGCAGCACATACACCTGGCTTACGCTACAGAAAACAGCAGCACATACACCTGGCTTACACTACAGAAAACAGCAGCACATACACCTGGCTTACACTACAGAAAACAGCAACACATGCACCTGGCTTAGGCTACAGAAAACAGCAACACATACACCTGGCTTACGCTACAGAAAACAGCAGCACATACACCTGGCTTACACTACAGAAAACAGTAACACATACACCTGGCTTACACTACAGAAAACAGTAACACATGCACCTGGCTTACACTACAGAAAACAGTAACACATACACCTGGCTTACACTACAGAAAACAGTAGCACATACACCTGGCTTACACTACAGAAAACAGTAACACCTACACCTGGCTTACACTACAGAAAACAGTAGCACATACACCTGGCTTACACTACAGAAAACAGTAACACATACACCTGGCTTACACTACAGAAAACAGTAACACATACACCTGGCTTACACTACAGAAAACAGTAGCACATACACCTGGCTTAGGCTATAACACATACACCTGGCTTAGGCTACCGAAAACAGTAACACATACACCTGGCTTAGGCTACCGAAAACAGCAACACATACACCTGGCTTACACTACAGAAAACAGCAGCACATACACCTGGCTTACACTACAGAAAACAGTAGCACATACACCTGGCTTAGGCTACCGAAAACAGTAACACATACACCTGGCTTACGCTACAGAAAACAGTAGCACATACACCTGGCTTAGGCTACCGAAAACAGTAACACATACACCTGGCTTACACTACAGAAAACAGTAACACATGCACCTGGCTTACACTACAGAAAACAGTAACACATACACCTGGCTTACGCTACAGAAAACAGTAACACATACACCTGGCTTACACTACAGAAAACAGTAGCACATACAGCTGGCTTACACTACAGAAAACAGTAACACATGAACCTGGCTTACGCTACAGAAAACAGTAGCACATGCACCTGGCTTACACTACAGAAAACAGTAACACATACACCTGGCTTACACTACAGAAAACAGTAGCACATGCACCTGGCTTACACTACAGAAAACAGTAACACATACACCTGGCTTACACTACAGAAAACAGTAACACATACACCTGGCTTACACTACAGAAAACAGTAACACATACACCTGGCTTACACTACAGAAAACAGCAACACATACACCTGCCTTACGCTACAGAAAACAGCAACACATGCACCTGGCTTACGCTACAGAAAACAGCAGCACATGCACCTGGCTTAGGCTACCGAAAACAGCAGCACATGCACCTGGCTTAGGCTACCGAAAACAGCAGCACATGCACCTGGCTTAGGCTACCGAAAACAGCAGCACATGCACCTGGCTTAGGCTACCGAAAACAGTAACACATGAACCTGGCTTACACTACAGAAAACAGTAACACATACACCTGGCTTACACTACAGAAAACAGTAGCACATACACCTGGCTTAGGCTACCGAAAACAGTAACACATACACCTGGCTTACACTACAGAAAACAGTAGCACATACACCTGGCTTAGGCTACCGAAAACAGTAACACATACACCTGGCTTACACTACAGAAAACAGTAACACATTCACCTGGCTTACACTACAGAAAACAGTAGCACATACACCTGGCTTACACTACAGAAAACAGTAACACATGAACCTGGCTTACGCTACAGAAAACAGTAGCACATGCACCTGGCTTACGCTACAGAAAACAGTAGCACATACACCTGGCTTACGCTACAGAAAACAGTAGCACATGCACCTGGCTTACACTACAGAAAACAGTAACACATACACCTGGCTTACACTACAGAAAACAGTAACACATACACCTGGCTTACACTACAGAAAACAGTAACACATACACCTGGCTTACGCTACAGAAAACAGCAGCACATGCACCTGGCTTACACTACAGAAAACAGTAACACATGCACCTGGCTTACGCTACAGAAAACAGCAGCACATGCACCTATATATACACCTGGCTTAGGCTACAGAAAACAGTAACACATACACCTGGCTTACGCTACAGAAAACAGTAACACATACACCTGGCTTACGCTACAGAAAACAGTAACACATACACCTGGCTTACGCTACAGAAAACAGTAACACATACACCTGGCTTACGCTACAGAAAACAGTAGCACATACACCTGACTTACACTACAGAAAACAGTAACACATACACCTGGCTTACGCTACAGAAAACAGTAGCACATACACCTGGCTTACGCTACAGAAAACAGTAGCACATACACCTGGCTTACGCTACAGAAAACAGTAACACATACACCTGGCTTACGCTACAGAAAACAGTAACACATACACCTGGCTTACGCTAGAGAAAACAGTAACACATACACCTGGCTTACGCTAGAGAAAACAGTAACACATACACCTGGCTTACGCTACAGAAAACAGCAACACATGCACCTGGCTTAGGCTACAGAAAACAGCAACACATACACCTGGCTTACGCTACAGAAAACAGCAGCACATACACCTGGCTTACGCTACAGAAAACAGTAGCACATGCACCTGGCTTAGGCTACAGAAAACAGTAACACATGCACCTGGCTTAGGCTACAGAAAACAGCAACACATACACCTGGTTTACACTACAGAAAACAGCAGCACATACACCTGGCTTACACTACAGAAAACAGCAGCACATACACCTGGCTTACACTACAGAAAACAGTAACACAAACACCTGGCTTACACTACAGAAAACAGTAACACATACACCTGGCTTACACTACAGAAAACAGCAGCACATACACCTGGCTTAGGCTACCGAAAACAGCAACACATACACCTGGCTTACGCTACAGAAAACAGCAGCACATACACCTGGCTTAGGCTACAGAAAACAGCAACACATACACCTGGCTTACGCTACAGAAAACAGTAACACATACACCTGGCTTACACTACAGAAAACAGTAACACATACACCTGGCTTACACTACCGAAAACAGTAACACATACACCTGGCTTACACTACAGAAAACAGTAACACATACACCTGGCTTACGCTACAGAAAACAGTAACACATACACCTGGCTTACGCTACAGAAAACAGCAACACATACACCTGGCTTACGCTACAGAAAACAGCAGCACATACACCTGGCTTAGGCTACCGAAAACAGCAACACATACATCTGGCTTACACTACAGAAAACAGCAGCACATACACCTTGCTTACACTACAGAAAACAGTAACACATGCACCTGGCTTAGGCTACCGAAAACAGTAACACATACACCTGGCTTACACTACAGAAAACAGCAACACATGCACCTGGCTTACACTACAGAAAACAGCAGCACATACACCTGGCTTACACTACAGATAACAGTAACACATGAACCTGGCTTACGCTACAGAAAACAGTAGCACATGCACCTGGCTTACACTACAGAAAACAGTAGCACATACACCTGGCTTACACTACAGAAAACAGTAACACATACACCTGGCTTACACTACAGAAAACAGTAACACATACACCTGGCTTACACTACAGAAAACAGTAACACATACACCTGGCTTACTCTACAGAAAACAGTAACACATACACCTGGCTTACACTACAGAAAACAGTAACACATACACCTGGCTTACGCTACAGAAAACAGCAGCACATGCACCTGGCTTACGCTACAGAAAACAGCAGCACATGCACCTGGCTTAGGCTACCGAAAACAGCAGCACATACACCTGGCTTAGGCTACCGAAAACAGTAACACATACACCTGGCTTAGGCTACCGAAAACAGCAACACATACACCTGGCTTACACTACAGAAAACAGCAGCACATACACCTGGCTTACACTACAGAAAACAGTAGCACATACACCTGGCTTAGGCTACCGAAAACAGTAACACATACACCTGGCTTACACTACAGAAAACAGTAGCACATACACCTGGCTTAGGCTACCGAAAACAGTAACACATACACCTGGCTTACACTACAGAAAACAGTAACACATGCACCTGGCTTACACTACAGAAAACAGTAGCACATACACCTGGCTTACACTACAGAAAACAGTAGCACATACAACTGGCTTACACTACAGAAAACAGTAGCACATACACATGGCTTACACTACAGAAAACAGTAACACATACACCTGGCTTACGCTACAGAAAACTAACACATACACCTGGCTTACGCTACAGAAAACAGTAACACATACACCTGGCTTACGCTACAGAAAACTAACACATACACCTGGCTTACGCTACAGAAAACAGCAACACATACACCTGGCTTACGCTACAGAAAACAGCAGCACATACACCTGGCTTACGCTACAGATAACAGCAACACATACACCTGGCTTACGCTACAGAAACAGTAACACATACACCTGGCTTAGGCTACAGAAAACAGTAACACATACACCTGGCTTACACTACAGAAAACAGTAGCACATACACATGGCTTACGCTACAGAAAACAGTAACACATACACCTGGCTTACACTACAGAAAACAGTAGCACATACACATGGCTTACACTACAGAAAACAGTAACACATACACCTGGCTTACGCTACAGAAAACAGTAACACATACACCTGGCTTACGCTACAGAAAACTAACACATACACCTGGCTTACGCTACAGAAAACAGTAACACATACACCTGGCTTACGCTACAGAAAACAGCAACACATACACCTGGCTTACGCTACAGAAAACAGCAGCACATACACCTGGCTTACGCTACAGAAAACAGTAGCACATACACCTGGCTTACGCTACAGAAAACAGCAGCACATACACCTGGCTTACGCTACAGAAAACAGTAACACATACACCTGGCTTACGCTACAGAAAACAGTAACACATACACCTGGCTTACGCTACAGAAAACAGTAACACATACACCTGGCTTACGCTACAGAAAACAGTAACACATACACCTGGCTTAAGCTACAGAAAACAGTAACACATACACCTGGCTTACGCTACAGAAAACAGTAGCACATACACCTGGCTTACGCTACAGAAAACAGTAACACATACACCTGGCTTACGCTACAGAAAACAGTAACACATACACCTGGCTTACGCTACAGAAAACAGTAACACATACACCTGGCTTACGCTACAGAAAACAGTAGCACATACACCTGACTTACGCTACAGAAAACAGTAACACATACACCTGGCTTACGCTACAGAAAACAGTAGCACATACACCTGGCTTACGCTACAGAAAACAGTAACACATACACCTGGCTTACGCTACAGAAAACAGTAGCACATACACCTGGCTTACGCTACAGAAAACAGTAACACATACATCTGGCTTACGCTACAGAAAACAGTAACACATACACCTGGCTTACGCTAGAGAAAACAGTAACACATACACCTGGCTTACGCTACAGAAAACAGTAACACATACACCTGGCTTACGCTACAGAAAACAGTAACACATACACCTGGCTTAGGCTACAGAAAACAGCAACACATGCACCTGGCTTAGGCTACAGAAAACAGCAGCACATACACCTGGCTTACGCTACAGAAAACAGTAGCACATGCACCTGGCTTAGGCTACAGAAAACAGTAACACATGCACCTGGCTTAGGCTACAGAAAACAGTAACACATGCACCTGGCTTACGCTACAGAAAACAGCAGCACATACACCTGGCTTACGCTACAGAAAACAGTAACACATGCACCTGGCTTAGGCTACAGAAAACAGCAACACATACACCTGGCTTACACTACAGAAAACAGCAGCACATACACCTGGCTTACACTACAGAAAACAGTAACACATACACCTGGCTTACACTACAGAAAACAGCAGCACATACACCTGGCTTACACTACAGAAAACAGTAACACATGCACCTGGCTTAGGCTACATAAAACAGTAACACATACACCTGGCTTACGCTACAGAAAACAGCAGCACATACACCTGGCTTACACTACAGAAAACAGTAACACATGCACCTGGCTTAGGCTACAGAAAACAGCAACACATACACCTGGCTTACACTACAGAAAACAGCAGCACATACACCTGGCTTACACTACAGAAAACAGTAACACATGCACCTGGCTTAGGCTACAGAAAACAGCAACACATACACCTGGCTTACACTACAGAAAACAGCAGCACATACACCTGGCTTACACTACAGAAAACAGCAACACATACACCTGGCTTACACTACAGAAAACAGCAGCACATACACCTGGCTTACACTACAGAAAACAGTAACACAAACACCTGGCTTACACTACAGAAAACAGTAACACATACACCTGGCTTACGCTACAGAAAACAGCAACACATACACCTGGCTTACACTACAGAAAACAGCAGCACATACACCTGGCTTAGGCTACCGAAAACAGCAACACATACACCTGGCTTACACTACATTAAACAGCAGCACATACACCTGGCTTACACTACAGAAAACAGTAACACATACACCTGGCTTAGGCTACAGAAAACAGCAACACATACACCTGGCTTAGGCTACAGAAAACAGTAACACATACACCTGGCTTAGGCTACAGAAAACAGCAACACATACACCTGGCTTACGCTACAGAAAACAGCAGCACATACACCTGGCTTACGCTACAGAAAACAGCAGCACATACACCTGGCTTACGCTACAGAAAACAGCAGCACATACACCTGGCTTACACTACAGAAAACAGCAACACATGCACCTGGCTTAGGCTACAGAAAACAGCAACACATACACCTGGCTTACGCTACAGAAAACAGCAGCACATACACCTGGCTTACACTACAGAAAACAGTAACACATACACCTGGCTTACACTACAGAAAACAGTAACACATGCACCTGGCTTACACTACAGAAAACAGTAACACATACACCTGGCTTACACTACAGAAAACAGTAGCACATACACCTGGCTTACACTACAGAAAACAGTAACACCTACACCTGGCTTACACTACAGTAAACAGTAGCACATACACCTGGCTTACACTACAGAAAACAGTAACACATACACCTGGCTTACACTACAGAAAACAGTAACACATACACCTGGCTTACACTACAGAAAACAGTAGCACATACACCTGGCTTAGGCTATAACACATACACCTGGCTTAGGCTACCGAAAACAGTAACACATACACCTGGCTTAGGCTACCGAAAACAGCAACACATACACCTGGCTTACACTACAGAAAACAGCAGCACATACACCTGGCTTACACTACAGAAAACAGCAGCACATACACCTGGCTTACACTACAGAAAACAGTAGCACATACACCTGGCTTAGGCTACCGAAAACAGTAACACATACACCTGGCTTACGCTACAGAGAACAGTAGCACATACACCTGGCTTAGGCTACCGAAAACAGTAACACATACACCTGGCTTACACTACAGAAAACAGTAACACATGCACCTGGCTTACACTACAGAAAACAGTAACACATACACCTGGCTTACGCTACAGAAAACAGTAACACATACACCTGGCTTACACTACAGAAAACAGTAGCACATACAGCTGGCTTACACTACAGAAAACAGTAACACATGAACCTGGCTTACGCTACAGAAAACAGTAGCACATGCACCTGGCTTACACTACAGAAAACAGTAACACATACACCTGGCTTACACTACAGAAAACAGTAGCACATGCACCTGGCTTACACTACAGAAAACAGTAACACATACACCTGGCTTACACTACAGAAAACAGTAACACATACACCTGGCTTACACTACAGAAAACAGTAACACATACACCTGGCTTACACTACAGAAAACAGTAACACATACACCTGCCTTACGCTACAGAAAACAGCAACACATGCACCTGGCTTACGCTACAGAAAACAGCAGCACATGCACCTGGCTTAGGCTACCGAAAACAGCAGCACATGCACCTGGCTTAGGCTACCGAAAACAGCAGCACATGCACCTGGCTTAGGCTACCGAAAACAGTAACACATGAACCTGGCTTACGCTACAGAAAACAGTGACACATACACCTGGCTTACACTACAGAAAACAGTAGCACATACACCTGGCTTAGGCTACCGAAAACAGTAACACATACACCTGGCTTACACTACAGAAAACAGTAGCACATACACCTGGCTTAGGCTACCGAAAACAGTAACACATACACCTGGCTTACACTACAGAAAACAGTAACACATTCACCTGGCTTACACTACAGAAAACAGTAGCACATACACCTGGCTTACACTACAGAAAACAGTAACACATGAACCTGGCTTACGCTACAGAAAACAGTAGCACATGCACCTGGCTTACGCTACAGAAAACAGTAGCACATACACCTGGCTTACGCTACAGAAAACAGTAATACATACACCTGGCTTACACTACAGAAAACAGTAACACATACACCTGGCTTACACTACAGAAAACAGTAACACATACACCTGGCTTACGCTACAGAAAACAGCAGCACATGCACCTGGCTTACACTACAGAAAACAGTAACACATGCACCTGGCTTACGCTACAGAAAACAGCAGCACATGCACCTATATATACACCTGGCTTAGGCTACAGAAAACAGTAACACATACACCTGGCTTACGCTACAGAAAACAGTAACACATACACCTGGCTTACGCTACAGAAAACAGTAACACATACACCTGGCTTACGCTACAGAAAACAGTAACACATACACCTGGCTTACGCTACAGAAAACAGTAGCACATACACCTGACTTACACTACAGAAAACAGTAACACATACACCTGGCTTACGCTACAGAAAACAGTAGCACATACACCTGGCTTACGCTACAGAAAACAGTAGCACATACACCTGGCTTACGCTACAGAAAACAGTAACACATACACCTGGCTTACGCTACAGAAAACAGTAACACATACACCTGGCTTACGCTAGAGAAAACAGTAACACATACACCTGGCTTACGCTAGAGAAAACAGTAACACATACACCTGGCTTACGCTACAGAAAACAGCAACACATGCACCTGGCTTAGGCTACAGAAAACAGCAACACATACACCTGGCTTACGCTACAGAAAACAGCAGCACATACACCTGGCTTACACTACAGAAAACAGTAGCACATGCACCTGGCTTAGGCTACAGAAAACAGTAACACATGCACCTGGCTTAGGCTACAGAAAACAGCAACACATACACCTGGCTTACACTACAGAAAACAGCAGCACATACACCTGGCTTACACTACAGAAAACAGCAGCACATACACCTGGCTTACACTACAGAAAACAGTAACACAAACACCTGGCTTACACTACAGAAAACAGTAACACATACACCTGGCTTACACTACAGAAAACAGCAGCACATACACCTGGCTTAGGCTACCGAAAACAGCAACACATACACCTGGCTTACACTACAGAAAACAGCAGCACATACACCTGGCTTAGGCTACAGAAAACAGCAACACATACACCTGGCTTACGCTACAGAAAACAGTAACACATACACCTGGCTTACACTACAGAAAACAGTAACACATACACCTGGCTTACACTACCGAAAACAGTAACACATACACCTGGCTTACACTACAGAAAACAGTAACACATACACCTGGCTTACGCTACAGAAAACAGTAACACATACACCTGGCTTACGCTACAGAAAACAGCAACACATACACCTGGCTTACGCTACAGAAAACAGCAGCACATACACCTGGCTTACACTACAGAAAACAGCAGCACATACACCTTGCTTACACTACAGAAAACAGTAACACATGCACCTGGCTTAGGCTACCGAAAACAGTAACACATACACCTGGCTTACACTACAGAAAACAGCAACACATGCACCTGGCTTACACTACAGAAAACAGCAGCACATACACCTGGCTTACACTACAGATAACAGTAACACATGAACCTGGCTTACGCTACAGAAAACAGTAGCACATGCACCTGGCTTACACTACAGAAAACAGTAGCACATACACCTGGCTTACACTACAGAAAACAGTAACACATACACCTGGCTTACACTACAGAAAACAGTAACACATACACCTGGCTTACACTACAGAAAACAGTAACACATACACCTGGCTTACGCTACAGAAAACAGCAGCACATGCACCTGGCTTACGCTACAGAAAACAGCAGCACATGCACCTGGCTTAGGCTACCGAAAACAGCAGCACATACACCTGGCTTAGGCTACCGAAAACAGTAACACATACACCTGGCTTAGGCTACCGAAAACAGCAACACATACACCTGGCTTACACTACAGAAAACAGCAGCACATACACCTGGCTTACACTACAGAAAACAGTAGCACATACACCTGGCTTAGGCTACCGAAAACAGTAACACATACACCTGGCTTACACTACAGAAAACAGTAGCACATACACCTGGCTTAGGCTACCGAAAACAGTAACACATACACCTGGCTTACACTACAGAAAACAGTAACACATGCACCTGGCTTACACTACAGAAAACAGTAGCACATACACCTGGCTTACACTACAGAAAACAGTAGCACATACACCTGGCTTACACTACAGAAAACAGTAACACATGAACCTGGCTTACGCTACAGAAAACAGTAGCACATACACCTGGCTTACACTACAGAAAACAGTAACACATACACCTGGCTTACACTACCGAAAACAGTAACACATACACCTGGCTTACACTACAGAAAACAGTAACACATACACCTGGCTTACGCTACAGAAAACAGTAACACATACACCTGGCTTACGCTACCGAAAACAGCAGCACATACACCTGGCTTAGGCTACCGAAAACAGCAACACATACACCTGGCTTACACTACAGAAAACAGCAGCACATACACCTTGCTTACACTACAGAAAACAGTAACACATGCACCTGGCTTAGGCTACCGAAAACAGTAACACATACACCTGGCTTACACTACAGAAAACAGTAACACATGCACCTGGCTTACACTACAGAAAACAGCAGCACATACACCTGGCTTACACTACAGATAACAGTAACACATGAACCTGGCTTACGCTACAGAAAACAGTAGCACATGCACCTGGCTTACACTACAGAAAACAGTAGCACATACACCTGGCTTACACTACAGAAAACAGTAACACATACACCTGGCTTACACTACAGAAAACAGTAACACATACACCTGGCTTACTCTACAGAAAACAGTAACACATACACCTGGCTTACACTACAGAAAACAGTAACACATACACCTGGCTTACGCTACAGAAAACAGCAGCACATGCACCTGGCTTACGCTACAGAAAACAGCAGCACATGCACCTGGCTTATTCTACCGAAAACAGCAGCACATACACCTGGCTTAGGCTACCGAAAACAGTAACACATACACCTGGCTTAGACTACCGAAAACAGCAACACATACACCTGGCTTACACTACAGAAAACAGCAGCACATACACCTGGCTTACACTACAGAAAACAGTAGCACATACACCTGGCTTAGGCTACCGAAAACAGTAACACATACACCTGGCTTACACTACAGAAAACAGTAGCACATACACCTGGCTTAGGCTACCGAAAACAGTAACACATACACCTGGCTTACACTACAGAAAACAGTAACACATGCACCTGGCTTACACTACAGAAAACAGTAGCACATACACCTGGCTTACACTACAGAAAACAGTAGCACATACACCTGGCTTACACTACAGAAAACAGTAACACATGAACCTGGCTTACGCTACAGAAAACAGTAGCACATGCACCTGGCTTACACTACAGAAAACAGTAGCACATACACCTGGCTTACACTACAGAAAACAGTAACACATACACCTGGCTTACACTACAGAAAACAGTAACACATACACCTGGCTTACACTACAGAAAACAGTAACACATACACCTGGCTTACACTACAGAAAACAGTAACACATACACCTGGCTTACGCTACAGAAAACAGCAGCACATGCACCTGGCTTACGCTACAGAAAACAGTAACACATGCACCTGGCTTACGCTACAGAAAACAGCAGCACATGCACCTGGCTTACGCTACAGAAAACAGCAGCACATGCACCTGGCTTAGGCTACCGAAAACAGCAGCACATACACCTGGCTTAGGCTACCGAAAACAGTAACACATGAACCTGGCTTACGCTACAGAAAACAGTAACACATACACCTGGCTTAGGCTACCGAAAACAGTAACACATACACCTGGCTTAGGCTACCGAAAACAGCAGCACATACACCTGGCTTAGGCTACCGAAAACAGTAACACATGAACCTGGCTTACGCTACAGAAAACAGTAACACATACACCTGGCTTAGGCTACCGAAAACAGTAACACATACACCTGGCTTACACTACAGAAAACAGTAACACATGCACCTGGCTTACACTACAGAAAACAGTAACACATGCACCTGGCTTACACTACAGAAAACAGTAACACATACACCTGGCTTACACTACAGAAAACAGTAGCACATACACCTGGCTTACACTACAGAAAACAGTAACACATGAACCTGGCTTACGCTACAGAAAACAGTAGCACATGCACCTGGCTTACACTACAGAAAACAGCAGCACATACACCTGGCTTACGCTACAGAAAACAGTAGCACATACACCTGACTTACACTACAGAAAACAGTAACACATGAACCTGGCTTACACTACAGAAAACAGTAACACATACACCTGGCTTACACTACAGAAAACAGTAACACATACACCTGGCTTACACTACAGAAAACAGTAACACATACACCTGGCTTACACTTACACGATGGCCCTGTGAACGCCGTTCACAGACATAACGTATCTGCCCTGCAACAAAACCGATGCCGATATATCTTGCAGATTTGTCGCCACGTCTGGCTGCGTCTCCAGATGACCCGCCGTCCGCCCGTACACCTTCAGCAGGGTGACTGACATCTCAACTGGGCGGGCAAACTTAAATACCCGCTCAGTTGTGATGTCAGTGCAGACACATTGGCCGCATGATTGGTAAGTGTATATGCACACCGTCGGGCGGGTGTATACCCAGCTTTAGGTCGGCATGCATGCATGGAGCTAGGCTGCTGCTGATCACACAGGTGACCTGTTGGCTACTGCAGAATCTCTTGTAGGTCACTGTTGTCAATCATCTTGCAACTTTATAAAAGTCACTCTATATAATATGCTCTCAGGTCACTGCCACTTCTTGTACATTAACATCCATTATCAGTCGGTTCTGTGCCGCTTGGTTTGCATGTGATGAAGGTGGGTTATGACAGGCACCCAGGTGGTGTGGCAGCAGCAGGTGCCCTTTCCGCAGAGTCTTTCAGAGGATGCACTTAGAAAATCTCTGCAGATTATGTTGGTGACATTTTTCTTTAAATAAAACGAGTTGCTGCAGCAGCAGTTTATAATCTTGAGTAACGTCTCCTATATATAGGGGACGAAGTTCGTAAAGGAAATAATTTCACAAAATGTCAATATATTGCAAAAATATGAGATATGGTAAGAACTTACCTTTGTTATCTCTATTTCTACGAAGTCCATAGGGTTCCACAGGATACCTTGGGGTATAGGTGATGACGTCAGGCATCGGGCACCATAAAGTTAAGTTTTCAGCCTCCCAGGATGCACTAGGGTCCCCCTCCTATACCCCGCCGCCGAGCCAAGGCATCTCAGTTACGTACCAAGCCATAGGCTGGAGGAGGAGAAGGAAGAGAGAGAAAAAAGATCTGGACACACACAAGAATCACATTCTCACCAGAAGGAGACGGAAAAACCGGTGAACAGAGTAAAGCCCATCTGCAGCACATGTGCGACAGGGCGGGAGTCCTGTGGAACCCTATGGACTTCGTAGAAATAGAGATTACAAAGGTAAGTTCTTACCATATCTCATATTTTCTTCATCAGGGTCCATAGGGTATCCACAGGATACCTTGGGGATGTCCCAAAGCAGTATCCTTCAAGGGTGGGGACGCTCCTGTGCTGAAAGGAGAATCCGCCGCCCGAAGGAAGCATCCTGAGAGGCAAAGGTGTCAAACGCGTAATACCTCACAAAGGTATGGACAGAGGACCATGTGGTAGCCTTGCAGATCTGGACTGCAGAGGCACCACGTCGAGCTGCCCACGAAGGACCCACAGACCTAGTGGAATGAGCCCTCATAGAGGATGGAACCGGAAGGCCTTCATGAAGATAAGCTTCTGAAATTGCCATACGGATCCAACCTGCCAAAGTTTGCTTTGAAGCAGGCCAACCCTTTTTACGGAAGCCATAGAGAACAAACAAGGCGTCCGACTTCCTAAACGAAGAAGTGCGGTCAACATAAATCCTTAAGGCCCGCACAACATCCAAAGTGGCCTCACCCACTGAAGGTCAGGTGAGTTAAAAGCCGGCACAACGATTTCCTCGTTGATATGAAAACGGGAAACAACTTGGGAAGAAAATCAGGACGAGTGTGCAGCACTGCCCTGTTCCCCTGAAAAATCAGGAAAGGGTGTCTACAGGAGAGAGCCCCTATATCAGAAACACGTCTGGCCGAAGCGATGTCCAGAAGGAAAATTGTTTTAGCTCCACTAAAGATCCATTGAGCCCAGTGGTTCAAACGGCGGTTCCTGGAGAGCCCTCAGGGCCACAGCTAAATCCCAAGGTGCCACCGGTGGAACAAATGGCGGCTGAATTCGAAGAACACCTTGCATAAAGGTGCGCACATCAGGGATTGTAGCAATCCTACGATGGGACCAGACAGACAGGGCAGATACCTGCACCTTTAAAGAAGCAAGCCGAAGCCCATGGTCTAGTCCCGCCTGTAGGAAAGCCAACACTCTAGACAGACGGAACTCCCGAGGTGCATAACCTCTCGGCCGACACCACTGGAAGAATGTATGCCACACACAATAGTATATTCTTGCAGAAGATGGCTTCTGAGCTCTTAGCATAGTTCGTACTACAGAGCTGGAAAACCCCCTGGACCTTAACATGGCCGTCTCAACAGCCACGTCGTCAAAGACAGCCGAGTCAGGTCCGGGTGAAGACAAGGACCCTGTGACAGTAGGTCCGGTCGTAGCGGCAACCGCAGAGGAATGTCCACGGACAGACCCTGAAGGTCTGAGAACCAGTGCCGTCTGGGCCACGCGGGAGCTATCAACAGGAGCGTCCCTCCTTCCTGTTTGAATTTCCGGATTACCCGTGGAAGAAGGGAAAACGGAGGAAAGAGATAAGCAAACCGGAACGTCCACTGGATGGACAGAGCATCCACCAGAGACGCCTTTTCATCTCTTGTGCGAGACCCGTACACCGGCAACTTGTTGTTGTGCCGTGACGCTATAAGGTCGATCTCTGGAAGACCCCACCTGTCCACCAGAAGTTGAAAGACGTCCTGGTGCAGAGAATACTCCCCCGGATGAACGTCCTGACGACTGAGAAAGTCTGCCTCCCAGTTGAGGACTCCCGGGATGAATACTGCTGATATTGCTGGGAGATTGCGCTCCGCCCAGACCAGGATGCGGGACACCTCTACGAGTGCCTCCTGACTTCGAGTTCCTCCTTGCCGATTTATGTAGGCCACTGTGGTGGCGTTGTCCGACCTATTGGCTGTCGCCAGGCCAATAGGTAACGCCCGGAACTGAAAGTGATCGTTGCGGATTGCAAACCTGAGGAACTGTTGGTGACGCAAAAGAATAGGGTCATGCAGGTAAGCGTCCTGTATGTCCAATGACACCATGTAATCCCTAGGTTCCAGCGCCAGAATGATGGACCGTAGGGTCTCCATCCGAAACCGCGGTACCCGCAAGGACTTGTTGAGGGCCTTGAGGTTTTCTGCACCAAAAATAGATTGGAATAGAAACCCTGGCCCCTCTGGAAGAATGGAACAGGCACTATAACTCCAGCCTGGAGCATTGTGTGCAAAACCTTCCGCAGTTCCCTGGCTTTGTTCTGGTCTAAGGGAAGACCCGTGGTGAAGAATCGGGATGCGGGCCTGTGCCGAAAGGAGAGGGCATACCCGTGAGAAACCACCTCGTGAACCCAAGTGTCTGTCGTATTTGCCGACCAATACTGGGCGAACTGCAGCAGGTGGCTTCCCACTTTGGGATCCCCCAAAGGGAGGCCAGGACCGTCAGGCTGCAGGCTTGTCATCAGACTTAGGGGTCGGACGTCTGGTATTCTAGGCCTGTTTCCTGGGCTTGGCCGATTTCTTGGGCCCAGCCTGTCGGGGAAAGGATTGTGCCTTAGGCCTACCCTGGGCCCTATAAGGCCAAAAGGACGACGTACCCGAACTGGAAGGGACCGCAGCAGACGGGAGACATGCAGACTTGGCTGCCGCCAGCGTGGCCACAATTTTGTCCAGATCCGGACCAAAGAGGACTTCTCCATTAAATGGCAAAGCTTCCAATCCCTTTTTGGAATCAGCTTCCGCCTTCCAGGATCGCAACCATAAAGGTGCAATGAGCAGCAACAGCTGTTGAAGAAATGTGAGAAGTGAGGGTACTAATATCCAAGGCCGCTTCATTGATGTAAGTGGACGAATCCCGGAGGTTACTTACCAACTCGGACTGTTCAGCCGAACAGTCGGAATCCAAAGACGCCTCCAAACTATCGGCCCAGAGTTCCATAGCTCTGGCAACCCAACATACGGCCATAGCCGGTCTGGATGCCCCCCCCCGCGAGGGAATAAATGGACTTTAGGCAGATGTCCACCTTACGGTCCATAGCATCCTTCAAGGAGGACATGAAGGGCATGGACAATGTGGCACTGCGGACTAGACGTGTCACATGAGAATCCACCTGAGGAGGGGATTCCCACTTAGAGAAATAATTGTCCGCAAACGGATAAGCCACCGCTAAACGTCTTTGAGGCTGATACAGTTTGCCAGGATGTTTCCACGCCTCCTCTAAATGGTCTACTAACTGACCCGAAAAGAGGAAACACTGTGGCGTCACCCTTAATATCCTTGAAAAAGGCATATTTGGACTTTGACACCGGAGGATCATCATCCTCAATAACTAAAGCTGTGCGGACTGCACGAATAAGGCCAGGAATATAAACCTTAGACTTAGCGTCCGACTCTTTAGTACGGAGAGGATCCTGGTCAGAAAGATACAGAATCTCCCCATCATCGGACGTCCCGTCGTCATCCTCATAAGGAGCGGACAGAGACGCCACCGGCCGCTTGTGAGGCCACAACACAGGCTCCCCCTTGTAACACGTCCGACAAATGCTGTACAGAACTTGTCAGTGAATTAACCCACGCAGGCTCCTGAGAGACCTGAGGAGGGGAAATAGGGAGACTGTGGGGTACCATCAGTTGTCTCGGGAACCCCTGCATGGGTGACGACACCACTGACTGCTGGGACAATCCCATCTGAGAGAACGCAGGTTGCGGAGCTGGCCCACTAGGGTTGTAAGCGCTTTGACGAAACAAGCCCAGGGCGGTTACTGTACCGGAGCCGTGACAGTAATTGGTAGCGCCAATAAAAAACACTGCCGACATAGCTCCTCCGCGTTACCCTCCCCCTCCGCTATTGGTACCTTGCACGTACTACACAGAAGCTGGAGAGCAAAATCACTCTCAGACATGATGGTAAGTATGTGACCCCTCTCACTGATACTCGTTAGTATAGTGGGAGAATCACCCTGCAATCACTGCACCGCAAGGGCTTTAGCAGAGTAAGAGCAGGGACAGTAAAATGGCTGACAGTAGAAAGTGAAAGTACAGGCAGCAGACGCTAGCAGCAGTCACATACAATGCAAAGAAATGAATCCGTGCGCTATCAGCGTTGATCCTCAACTACGCAGACACAGAGTCTGGTAGGACACAGCGCTGCATACACAGACATGTTCCAAAGGAGGAGAGGTATGCCGGGGGACCCAGAAAACGATGCCACCGATCAGCAGCTTCCAGCATCGTTCACCATGCTTCTGTAAAGATGGCCTCCGAGGAGCAGAGAGGAGGCCGGCCTGGGGGAGGAGTGCTGCCACAGGGCCAATCGGCAGGTGCAGAGAGGGCTGTGTGCAGCGGGGGAGGCGCCGGCTGTGTACAGGGAAGGCGCGCTCCCCTGGCATGCAATTAACCCCTGGGAGGCCACAGCGCTACCGCTCAGCTGCGGTCCGCTGTCCCAGGGGGGTAGTGGAAGCGCAGGTTTGTTACCTGGCTCCACGCTGCAGCCAGTCCCCAGGGAGCCCCCTGCCTGGGGACTCTGGACCATGTTTCAGCGGGGACCCACCGCGGGACCCCGCTGCTTACCTGCTGCCCTTGAATCCGGCCATGGTCCAAAACATCTGGGGTCGCCGCTAGCTGTGACCCCAGATGCTTACCAGCATCCCCGGATCAGTACCGGCGTTCTGGTACCGGCGGGGGTGTACGGAAGACAGCATGGACGTCAGTAGTGACTGTCCATGCTGTACTTCCAGATGGGCAGCCACAGCTCCCTTGAAGAAAACTTCAGGGGCTATCCTTAGCCCCCCTCTAAACAGGTGCTCCGACTCAGAGCCGGGCACCAACGAAACTGAGATGCCTTGGCTCGGGGGCGGGGTTTAGGAGGGGGACCCTAGTGCATCCTGGGAGGCTGAACACTTAACTCTATGGTGCCTGATGCCTGACGTCATCACCTATACCCCAAGGTATCCTGTGGATACACTATGGACCCTGATGTAGAAATATCCTGGGTGAGAGAGGGTGCATTTTAACTCTTTACTATTTACTAAGAGGCGGGTTCTAAACCCCGGCGGTTCGGTGGCGGTTTGACGGCGGGTGCGGAATGACACCAAAACCACTGACTAGTAATTTTAGACCTAGCCCTGTTCTATTCTATATTGTTTTGACGGCGGTTTTGCAGCAGTTTGAAGCAGCCTCAGTAAATCTGCGGATAGCAAAACCGCCACCAAGCCGCCGGGGTTTAGTACCCACCGCTTTGTAAATATTGCCAACATGTCCAACTCTACATAAGCCCCTCAGCATTGTCAAGAATTACTGTAGAGCAATATCAAATTTTTCTGCCCACCTCTATGGGCTGCAAAAGAAAAAATGTGATGCTTGTGGCCACGAGTTTCCATGGAAACAGCATATCGCCGGCAACTCGTGGCCAGCACTTTTAAAGGAATTGCCCTCCATGTATGACTATACCCAAGGGTGCTACCACTGTTCGACTTACATACAATTTTCAATCACAGAATTTTCATTGAATTATCAAAAGATATATACGCACAAGGTGGCGCTCTTACGCCTTCCTTAACTTGGCTAAGTGTCTACACTTGACTAGGAGCCTTATTCAGGGATGGACAGTAATACGCAACTGAATAATCCCACGGATCGAAGTTGCTAAAATAGGCTAATGCTTTCCAAATTACATCTGAGCATGGGTACGCCCACTGCTGCCTTCTCATATCCGTACGACGACGTGCAGCAGGCAGCCATGCTTCATCTGCAGCATGTCTGACCAGCCGCAGACTTGGCAGTTCTCCTGACATGCAGAGAGCTCTTTCGCTGCTTAAGAGATCGCAATGCCTAATTTATGCACGCCCATGAAACGGCATTTAAACGGTCAGACACGCCTGCCTTTTATTCTAACCACCCCCCTGTTGCCACTCCCAAATGTTGACTACCTGTCACTCACTTTGCTAGTGGTTACTCTGTGTGCGCGTAATAGCAATGCAATCGCTGAGTTCGCTCATGCGCATTAGCAAACAATCGCTCGACCTGCGTAAAAGCTGCCATTGCGTCCATCTCTGCATCTGGGCCTAGGTTCCTTGTTGTTTAATTATGTCTCCTTTCTACAAAGGTGATGTTGCTGATGTTTTTTTATTTTGATGTATTTACTATTAAAATGTGCTTAATTTGAAAAAAAAAAATACAAAATAATAATTAAAATAAATAGGATGAGCGCTCACTGTTCAGTTGATATAATGTAACGACTTACTGAAAAACATCTCAGCAAGTTTACAAGATATCACGCCCAACGAACGTTTCAATTACTATAGTATTCGTCCTCAGGGGCATTTTGGATTGAAACGGAATCTTATTGTTTATGGTACATGCTACGTGTATATTCTAATAGGTTAGTGTGCCCAATCTCTCTCTCTCTTTCGCTCTGTCACATAATTAATCACTATCATATTGTTTAGACATAGCAGTGATTAATACACTATCAGTCAATATTTCAAATATACAAAAAAAATCTATTTCTATAAAGTACAAATGATTATCACACGTATTTTACCTAATTGTATATATATTATACAGACAACCAATGTACCATACGCACCACAAGTGTGTAAAATGCCTCTATATACAGTATATGTGATGTTCTCTTATTTATGTCAACACAATTGTTATAAATGATAATCTGTACAGGCGAGGCTATGAAGGTGCTGTAATACCCACCGGATACATACTGTTTGCACTACGGTGTCCCCATAATGTTTGTCGACAGACACCCTGATTTTGGCAAGTGCTACTTACAGAATTTTACGTGCACCGGCAATACAACTGTGAAGAAAAATGCATATTAATGTTGTACTGGCGTCGGGTGTAAAATGCTGCAAGTAGCATGCCGACATCACAGTATAAGTGTCCCCATAGTGCGTGTCGACATGCCAAGTACTTCCATTACCCTCGCAGTTTGATGTAACTCTGAGTAAACACTGCATGGCATTGCCGTTATCAGTGATGTCTCCCAGTCATATTGATGGGCTGTATTCTCAAAAAAAAAAACTGCACTTTGAAATAAAGGAAAAGCAGGCAGTTGTAGTGAATATATATTGGCCACTAGATGACGCTAAAGTGCAGCAAAATAACAATTCTGTATTGGTAGAGTGAAAGCATTCTAGGCGCACATCCTGGCATGTGACTAGTAGACTTAACCGGGGCTCCATTATCTGCTATACACTCTCCATATCCAAGTTCAGGAAAATATAGAGGTCACATTACAAATACAGTGCTAACACACAATAAGACACAAACAATAGATGTATATATAAGAGCATGCATCACTTTATTGTATTTCAGAAAAGTGACCTGCTTTTTATAGATATTTGTTACAGTAGTTATACAAATTCATTAATTTACAAAATCTGTGCAAACTCTTTCTTTCCAAGTTGCCACTGTGTGAAAGCATGCATAAGGATGAGAGAGATATTCTAGTGTCTGGATCCCATCATCTAATTGGCTGTTGGGGACGACAGGCAGTGACACCGTATAGAACCTGTAGGGACACAGATTGCCTACTACCCCTGTAAGCAATCATTAGCACATCACTGTATGGTACTGTATGTATATTTACATACCTGTAACATTCATTAAAGAACAATATTTTTACTCATTTTAAAAGCCCAGGATAAGGGCAGTGGTTGGCAGTTGTTTTGAAGGAAATCGGAGTTGATAAATAGGTCATTGTTAAAACCAAGATTTGAGTCTACTCTTTAATTTTCTTTGTACATATGACCAAACAGCATAGCCGGGTGCCATTGCAGGTGTTTTCTTAAAGGGCATCAATCATCAAAAATAGGCAAAACATTTTAAACAATATGGTACAATTTACCACCATAGTTATGAAGTTTTTTTAAAAACATTTTTTGTAATAGAATAATTAAACAAAAACAAACAAACAAACAAAAAAGTCTTGTTTTGCTACATAGTTTTATAACTTGTTTTTGCAGCACTGTCAGGTTATCTCGCTTTATGGCAGCTGACATCCCACTTTATGGGACAGGAAAACATCAACAAAACTGACAGGGAGCTCAATTATGTAGACTACGAGGAAATTAGATGTAAGAGGCCAATTATCAGCCTGATGATGTTGTTAACCAAAGATAAGATGTGTCTACTGTGCAAACGTATACTGCAGTCTTGTCTTAAGTAGGAGCAGAGCCAATAGCTATTAAGTATACATATAATATTGTCTAAATGTACTTAGAATACAAACGTTTGTGTTCCCTGATTTGGAGATGATACATTTCTGTTTAAATACAACATACATTTTGATGAATGAATCCCTTTAAGCATATTTCATCGTGATCAGCCCCGCCCACTGCGGCGTTACATAGTAGAAGTCTTTAATCATACATTATATCCATATGAAAATATCTCGGCAAAAAAATAAAAGCGACAATGATGTTTAGTTGACAAAAATAGAAATCTGTAGTCAAGGCCAGCATGAACGCAAAACAAAGGATAAAACGCCACTCCAGAGCTGATCTCTTGCAGGTTCGATAATGAAAAATATTCTATACAAAATAATCTTTATCTTCACATTCTAGATACTCTTTTTCCAGCCTTCCTAAGGTTCCGCACACATGCAAACCAACGGTATAGGAATATATACATTCACACACTCTAACTTTCAATTTACATTAAAAAAAACAAAGACCAATCAAAGGGGTATAGGGTTATAATTACAACAGCAACAAAGTTGACAAAGATCGATGGGTGCGTTATGTACACAAATGAGAACAGTAAGCCGAAAGATGACGGGGAAGGTGGAGGTCGCACACAGAAAACATGGCCGCGGCACACCTACAGGGATGAGTCTGCACAGGTTAGGAAGTCTCCTTTGGCGCGGTGACCTTGCTTGCACTCCCGTTCTGTGACTTGTAGCTGGTGAAGCTAGGGGTGTGGATAGTACGGATGCTCTTCACACCTTGAGTCAGTGAAGTGGGAGAGACAGAAGTAGAGGGAGAAGTAGCAGAGGAGGAAGCAGCAGTGGGAGGAGATGGCCTGCCATTTGCGCTCTGCAGTGAAAATGAGAGATGGTGACCTTTAGCTGAATATATCGGGCTCTGCAGCTTTGAACTGCCATTCTGAACAGGACGGATAAGGGACGCGGGGTTAATATTGCGACTGGATTGAGCGTTAGAATTGGTTATTGGGACATGTGACTTCACAGGAGGATTATGGGAGTTAGACGTATCATTACACTGAGCAGAAATAGAGCTGCCTTTTCCAGTGTTTAGGGAAAGTGCTGGAATTTTAGAAGCAGATAAAGTAGGGGAAGCAGCCTTAAAATCCCCACCAGCTTTCTTAGTACCTCCGTTAGCCTGCAAATAAAGATGGCAGGAGACAGTTTAACATTGATACACCAACATGGTCGCAGGAAAAAAAAAAGACCCCAATAGAGTTACAGTGTTTGCTGAGGTTCTCTGGACCTGGCAGAATCCATAAAGCACAGAAAAGTTTAGAGAACTGTTGAGAGGTGGATGACACAGTCACTTGAAACGCGTAGAGTGCGCTGCGTGGGCCATGCTGTATGATTATAATGGAGGTGAGATAGCAAGCTGTTAATGCAATGAACTCGACATACACGTTAGTACTTGACAACATAGACACCCACTGCACACACGTGCACTTCGATTTCTACCCGCCAGTGCCGTGTTACCGCTGCGAGACGCGTTTCGTTCATCTCAGCTGAACATCTTCAGGTGGAACAAAGCAGTAGGTGTGTTTTATTGCAGGCATGCAGAGATATGGCGAGAGTGAGACAAAGTACGACAGGATTTCTCATGCCACCAGATCCAGATAGATAGTTAACGAAAACAAGAGTGAAAGCAACGCCATCCTTGTTTTGGTTACATTTAGTCAGTTACTTGGCTTGGGAGTTTTAAAAAGCTTTTTTTTTTAAAGTCCTTCCAAAGTGTTGTTCTAAGGTAAAACTACCTGTCTGAATTGACGCTGTGGCTCCTGTAGCTTTGGCTGTTTGCTAGTTTTTTCCAGGCTCCCTTGTCTAGTTTTAGAAGACATTGGTACTGGCATTCTGCTGGTTTGTGATGCTCCATTTGAACCCTAGAGGAACAGCCAGCGGGAGAGAGAGAGAGACAGAAATAACATGTAAATCATACAACAGCAGTGATATCACTGAGCCTCATGCCATGCTCCACCATCAGTAAATGAATCTTTAGCCATGCAGTAGAAACATCAGAGGGTTATTGTCAAAAGAATTCAATCATTTTTAGGAGGAAAAAAAACCAGTTATTTCAAACAAGCATTTTTTTTTCTTCATTTTCCCATCACCAAGTAATCAAACATATTAAACCAAAAGCTTGTTAGGCACCTATTGGAAAAAGCCAACCACCGGAAGAACAGCAACCAAGTCATTAGGCACCGCGTTCCGCAACTGGAAGACATTTATGCTTTGGACGTTTTATGCACAGGTACCTTACGTGCTGTAGTGGGTATGGATGATGAAGACTCTAGAACAAGTTTTGTATCATCCACTAACGCAGGTTCTTTGGCAACAACAGGTGTTAGGTTTAAAGTTTTGTTTTCCTCCCTCGTTTCTATAAAATCTGATCCTGGTCTCGGTGTCATTTCACTTATTGTGCTCTCCAGCTGCTTGATGGTCTGCTCAAGGCTGTCTAAGGTCTTGTAAGTATTTTGCCTGATTTCATCTGTCCTAGACACCTGTTCTGGTTCTTCAAGGCTGAGAAGATCGGGTGCAAGGTTCTCCTCTTTGCTCTTCGATCTCTCTATTTCAAACCTTTTTGCTTCTTTGTGTTGCTTTAACGTTCCATCGGGTTCCTCTTCATCCTCGTACACCACCACCTGCAAAGTCTTTTTCCCAGTTTTTGTCCCTGTACGGATTGCTTGGGTTAAAGCTGCCAGCTGCTTTTTGGGAAACTTGAACTTGAATTTTTTCTTCGCATCTTGCCGTTGACCAAACTGAGGGTCTGAGGCATCAGACTTTTCTTCCTCCGTGAGAAGTGGCTGGGAGGTGCTACTATCCTGAAACATAGTCTGTTTCATTTGCGCCAATGATGGATAGTTAAATCTGTATTTATTTTGTGTCACGAGACTCTCTGTAGTGTTTCCGGTTTTGTTTGTCACAATCCTTTCTTTTTCAGATAGTGGAACATTCGATTCCTTCTCCTCCTCCTCCTCTTCGTCCTCCTCTTCAATCTTTGCCCTTGACATAACTTTATCTAATTCGTCATCACATTCTTCAAATATTGTTGAAAGTCTTTTATAAGCTGATCGAATATCCATTGGTTCATCAAATATGATAATAACTGGCTTTTTGTCTGTGCACATAACAGGATCTTCAACGCCAGGCGTGAGAGTTCTACCTAATGGAATTTTCTCCACGTTCTCATGATCAATGTTGACCGTTTGCACTTCCCCGCCCTTTCGGTTTACAATATCTTGAACTTCGCCGGTTGATAGGACCTGTACCTCTGTATTCGTTATCATGAAAGCAATGTTATCTGCTGGAGACTTTGGTTCAGTTGGGGAAATTGTTGGAGAATCAATGTCCTCAGAAGGATGGCTGTTAGCCCTCCTCGAACTCTTCTGTCTTAATACAACTGGCTGACCTAAATCTAAATAGGGCATTCCTCGTTCCTGGGATGATTTACTAGCTACTGACAAATCCTGATTTTCTACAACCTTTTCTGCATTTGAAACCCTGTCAAATGTAAAGTTTGAAAGCTCTATTTTTTGTTCCAATCTTTCTTTGCCATCTTCGGAGGGTATGGTAGAGCTGAGAAGCTTGAGGTCTTCCTTGTTATGGCACCTATATTTTATTATGTTTTCTTCTTTCTCATATGTGATTTTTTTCTGAGGTTCTTCCTTCGCTGTAGAGCGATGCTCATCCTTGTCTGTGAAGAGACTATAGGTGGATTTCTCACTCACCACCATGGTCTGCCCCTGCCTATACACAGCCAAATCAGGTGCAGAAGTTTGTACAGATTGCAATTTCCACTTGTCCTCTGTGTTTTCAACAATTTTTGAGCTTTCAGGATTTAAACATTCTTTAGAAATAGTGCATGACACCTATGGGGAAATATTAGAGGGTAAATTAACCTGTTAAATATTACTATTAGTTCTAAAAAGCTAATTTAAATGTTAAATCAATACTGTTGGTATGTTGAGAATTATCAAATGACATTTTTGCACTTACATTTACACAGAAAAGCATTTCTAATGCTGCAAGACATTTGTTTTTGAATATTATGAATTTGAGTTTGAATATTGTGCAAGATTATCTAACAACTGTAGGTAGCTTTAAATAGGAAGCTTCTGGTCAATGCTGTCACTTTTAGCAGAACCATAATAAAGCTCAGATGGTACCCGGATTGGTTGGATAGGACCACTGTCGCTGAAAAACTCTTGTTAGTAGCTAATCATATGGTTATAAACCCCAATAATAATTCACAGGTTTTTTTTGTTTAAGTAAATCTCCTTTTCTATTCTGTATATGTAGATATCACATTTGAAATCACTTGCATATAATATTACCCGTCCAACCACTGCACCATGTGGTCCAATCGCAAGAGATCAAAACTTGATTTTAGTGGGACCAGAAATGATCCATGAAAATGGTATATCAAGTGGGATGATGACTTCCATGTGTGAGGCCAGAGGTCAAAAATAAGTGTACAGGTCAGAGGTCAACCCACAAAGTCAAGGCCAGAGTGGCCATTGTGAGCATGTCAATGAGCCATGCACCTTAACTAGGCAACCTGACAACTCACATAAATGAGCACATTTTTTACAGCTCCAGGAAAATGACTAAATTATACAGTCTGATAACCACTATAGCTTTTCTTTTCTGTTTAAGATGCTCTTCTTTTAATGTAATTATGTCTGAGCATTGGACTAGTTACAAATGAAAGTTTGTCAATGGAATGTCCATGAACAATTCCATAGCTCATAAAAGGAAATATATATAATTTGCTATAGATTGCCCTCTTGCCTATGTGGGTGTAGATTTATTATACATACTGAGCAAAAAACAGGAACCAACTCTACAAAGTTTCAATTGCATCATAGTTCGAAGCTCCATTAACTACACTGAAGACATGTGACCTGTAAAAGTGACCTACACACAGTGAATGCAGCCAGTTTTGGGAGCTGAGAAAATGTTTATGATAAAGCAGCCTATCACTTCACTAGTGATCAATGGCAATGGTGTAACACAAGCAGGGCTGTTAAGAGCTTTGAAGGGCTTGCATACTTGGAATGGGGGTGTGTGGCCAAAAATGGGGAGGCGTGACAGCACCCTCTCCCACAACAAAAAACTTCAGAAAGTGTTATGCACACACTCAGCACAGGGTGAGGGGGGGGGGGGGGGCGCACCTGAAACCTCCTCTCAGCCCACTACCACTGACAGTTCTGGTATAGCAGCTCAGCTGCAGCGGCACATCAGGCAGCGAGAGGAGACTGCTGCAGCTGCAGTCTCTGCTCTCTAGCTGCTGAATGTGCCGCTATACCAGTCAGCAATAGTGGGCAGAGCAGTGGGTGCAATCACTGAACCGGGCTCCTCCATCTGACCTGAGTAAGTAGTACCCGCTCCCCCCCTCCTCTGCACCCCTGAACACGTGGCATAAGACTGATGGATGTCCCTGGTAGTGATGGCCATCGAAGGCTGCACCATCGATTATTTAAAACCTTTGGTAGCCATCGATTGCTGAGTACTGCACATGCGCAGACCTCGGCCAACAGACCTTTGCAGCTGATGGTTTCTAGATGCCAGATGCCACGCCATCAATGGCAAAAACACTTGTTCGTTGTTCAGTGGGCATCCCTGGGTCCTTGTCAGTAGACTCCTTTTTCATGAAATGGTTCAGCACACAATATAGCTACCCAAGTATACTTAGGGGGAGATCATCAAACATTCTAAAGAGGACAAGTTGAGATGTTGCCCATGGCAACCAATTAGATCCCAACTATAATTTTACAGAATGTATTAGATAAATGATAGTCATGATCTGATTTGTGGCTATAGGCAACACCTCCACTTTAAAAAATTTGATAAATCTACCCCAAAATTTAGTATTCTCTATTTGACTGTGATATAAAACGATTTTGGTGAATATCCACATAGCATTTTCTGTAATCAACTCCAGTAACCTGTGTGCAAAAAATAATGTGATGTATTTATGTTAAGGTGTCTTTTATAATATAATAATATACAATTTAAAAAAAAATTGCTTTACTGGTCACTTATAAATCTACAATTAAATACAACAAGAAACTGTAATAAAGCATGCAAACTGGAAAGGTTGGTAATGTGAAAACATCCACTGGGAATTAGAAAAGGAGTGTAAAAGTTTGACAACAAAGTTATACAACTGAGAAATAAAAGTCAGATTAGTTGGCGATATAATACAAATAGATTTACAATCTAATGGAAGGATGGGTAACGGGAATATTAGGTTAGTTAGTATAAGCATAGAAGGTTATGGTTAGACCCCCTGCAAATTAAATTACCTTCTTTTCCTTGGGCAGAGCTAAACCTGATGGTCGGAAATCTTTCTCATGAGCCTCAGCTTTAGCGGGCTCATACTGCACCTTTGAATTAATTTCCACTATGGAACATTTCTGGAAAGCCTAAAAGACGTAAAATATTAGATACAATGAAGCACAGCCATGGGATCATAGTCCATTGACCTATGCACCTTTTATTGTCTTGTTATCCCTCCATAATCACCGTAACAGGAACGTCTTCAGCTTTGGAGGTTTATAGTCTACATAATATGCCAGTTCTCAGTGTTCTATTTCTAGTACGGGTGCAATGAGTCCGTGCAGACAAAGTTCTACAATTGTAGGATGTGCTCATGTTATTATATTAACCATTATAGTAATTGAAAACCACGTGAGGATAACCATATTCTTTACCATCTAGTGTAACTGCTTGTAAGGGAGATGTATCAAATCTTTGAGAGAGATAAAGTGGAGAGGTTGCCCATAGCAACCAATCAGATACTAGCTATTATTTATCTAGCGCAAGGGCCTATGTACTAAGCCTTGAAAAGAGATAAAGTGGATGGAAATAAAGTACTCGGCTCCTAACTGTCATTTTTCAAATACAGCCTGTAAATCAGGGGTGGGGAATCTTTTTTCTGCCGAGGGCCATTTAGATATATATATAACATTATTTGCGGGCCTGGTGCAGGCCACGCTCCCTCCATGTGACGTCACACGGGCCAGGGGCCACAATCGCCGGTGATTACAGCAATGCCCGGAGCATCCTCAGGATGCTCCGGGTAGCTGTAAGGGCAGCGGTGTGACTGTCTGAAGCGTCCTAAGGACACTCCAGGCGGCACTGCTGCATAGATTCTGGCTGCAGAGTGCCATTATAGGCACCCTGATATCCAGATGAGGCTAGCAGAAAAAGCTCCAAGGGCCAGACCAATTGATTCCGAGGGCCTTATACGGCCCCCAGGCCTGAGGTTCCCGATCCCTGATGTAAAGTGACAAATAAGAGCTGATTGGTTGGTACTTTATCTCTCTCCAATTCTTAGTACATAGAACCATAGTCTTTAAAATGACAGAAGCTGATTGTTTGCTGTGGGCAGTTTCTCAACATGATCTCTCTCAAAGGTTCGATGCATCTCCCCCTGTGAGTCATGACGTAGGCAACATTTGGGGCATTTACCTGAAGTTCTGCCATAATTCTCTCTCCTTCTTCCTCCTCTTCATCCTTCACTATGGAAGTTTTGGATTGACTTTGGCTTTCTGCTTCTGCCTTCGTTGTTTTTGATGGAATTGGGGGAGGGACATCTTCAGAATCCTACATCAATTAAAAAGATTGCATCAAAGCAATCCAACCCAACCTCCCGGCACACCACACTAACAAGGTTTGACCAGGCCACACTGGGGCTGTAACCTGACTGGACTGGGAACATGACCAATTCTCTCCAACATTTTTTATGCAGGAAAGTTTGGAGGTATGCGGATTTATACCATTAGCCAAAACTGCCATTACCACAATGGTAGAGCTACAAAGATGATGACACGATTGGGCAGGGCCGGATTAAATGTTTGTGGGGGCCCCAGGCAACCACTATTGTCAAAATGGTAACCGGTTATTAAAGAGTATGATGTGTAAATATTCCCAGCACCACAAACGTGTTGAATACACTGTACTGCCCCCAGTTCACATTATCCCACACAATCCCCCCAGTTCATATTATGCCACAGAGACCTGATGTAGCTATGTATGTTGTTGTCTGCACTGCATTTGGGAGTATATTTGTAATGCATTTATGTTTACTGAACATGGACTTAATACACTTCAGAGAAGGTTCTGTGTAAAAGAGGAATGGCTAGATAAGAGGCGGAGTATAAGATCCCATGGGAAGCGAGCTAGTGAAATATTAGAAGCATGAAAAGTTAGCACAAAACAATACAAATTTTAATAAAGTTATATCATTAAAGTAACTAAATATGAGAAATGTAATGTAGTTTTCCTATTGTATATTTTTGTACAATGCTCTTTTCATAGCCTTGTTTATAACATTGGCACCGTAGAATGAGAAGAGTGAGTTTTAAATGAAGGAACATATCCTCTGTACTCTGTCTGCATTTATAGAAGACCGCACCATCTTTGGAAGGATAACTCTTATCATGAAGCCCCAATTCTCACCACTGATCAGATTCTCTTGCTAAGAAAAGAGAAATTTGCGCTACTTAGTTCACCCTGATGCTATTTGTATGTTATATGGAGGATGGTGTCAGGAATAGACAGATCATTACATATGCTTCTCCCCTGTGCATTAGTAGGTATTACTTAGATACACTTTGTTAGCGTGTATCTAGGCAATGATATAATGGCTAGATAATAGGGATAATAAACCCCCTAATAAATAAAAATAAGTCCATTAGTTTAGGATCATCCTTCAGTGTCTTAGAGCAGTGTTTCTTAAGCTCGGGCCTCAGGACCCCTAACAGTTCTTGTTTCTCAGACCAGCTGTGGATCTTTACAATGTGTCAGTTAGCAATAAATACATATGTGCTAGTGGTCTGGAAAACATGGACAGTTATAGGCCCTGAGGACCGGGCTCGAGAAACGCAGTCTTATGTTGGGTTGTCAGCCGACAATCATCTGATTGGGACGATAAATGAACAATGTATTGCTGAGACCTAGCAGTAATTATTGGTCTTTCGGACATGCTGAAATCATCCACTATGACTGAAACATCTGATAATTGGGGCCGTATTCAATTAGCGGCGATAAGTCGAAATGGGCAAAAAAGTTTTGCCTATTGCCGCTTTTCGTATTGTGAAGTGGTTCCGGCGCTTCCTGTAATCAAATGAAAATCTTTTCTTTTTGGTATTTTTCTCCAAAAATATATGAAAAATAAAAATATATAGGGCTCTATTTATTAACATTATTTTGACTAAAATAAATTATTTTAGTATCACCTATAGTTATTACAGGGCAATTGGAGTAGAATTCGTAAAATTCTACTCCAACCCCTAATTATCACTTATTTTTAGTAATCAGATCGCATTTCCCATAATTGTAATGGGAAATGTGATCTGTCTGGTAGTTACTAAAAATAAATTGTGAAAAAAATACCTAGGGAGGCCCTATGATAATAACGCCACCTGGAGGTGGCGTTATCCAGGGTCACCCCCAGTTACCGGACTCCTACTCTGCTCTAACGGGGAGAGCAGAGCTGGGAGTCGGTCCCAGTAATCAGCTGTGTGGTCTAAACAGACCACAAGCTGATTCACTGCATAAAAAAATAAAAAATAGTAAAAAAAATAATTAAGTTACGTGACTCCAGGGACCGGTGATCGGGGCCGAATTATGTCCTCCCTCTGGTCATCTGGTCTCCCATGCTGCACTGCGGCCCGGTCATCAAGTGATCGGGTCCCAGTGCAGTATGGGATATTACCTGACCGGAGGCATGGAGGACATCACCGGAGGCCCGGATAATGCACGTAAGTGTAATTAAGGGGGGGAGGGGGTCGCGTGGTGGTCCGTGATCGCAGGGCTTAGCGCCGGGGGGGTAGCAGTGGCGGCTGGTCAGCGCATGCGCGGGCACTTTGTCACAGTGTTTTTCTGAAAATATTGTGACTAGTGGGCAGATGGGATTCGCAAGGACAGAGCTTTATCGCAAGCTCTGTCCCTGCAAGGGATTTGTAGTAAATCCCTGTGATATTGCCTGAATTCGCAATGCGAATTCAGTCGTTAATATCACACTGCAATCTGCATTCAATATGCGGATTGTAGTAAATAGAGCCCATAGTGTAAAACCGTAACGTTTTTATAAATCGTGAAAGGTTGATATAAGATAGACGTAGGATCTGAGAAACATGTTCCTTGCTAGGTATTCAGTATTAGAATCCTCCACTCGTTCATTTCTCCTTTTTCTACTTTTAAGATTTGGAATGATCTTTGCTTTATTTATTTATTTATTTTATTTATTTTTTATTTTATTTTATTTTTTTTATTTTTGCATTTTTATATATTTTAAATTTTCATTTAAACAGAAAGTGCTGTATGTTTTTTGAGGTCTGGTGAAATTAACTACATACCGCTAAGACCTTTTTATCATATACAGATTAAGAAATAAATTACTGTTTTATAAAGAAATTAGCCTATATCCACAATAATTTTTGGACTGGGTATAAGGACCCATAGTAATATACCGACGGACATCGGGATGAGAAAAGTAATGTCCAAGGCGTATAATATATCCCATTCAAGGTGAGTACACTGCATATTGTGTAAAATCTTGGATTGGGTAAATTGATCTGTACCATGGAGGCTTGTTGTATTTATTTCCCAATTTACAATACTACGTGTGGGAGGAATTGAATACCTCACCTTAAAGGCCAATGTTGCATTCTTCAACCACCGCAGGACCACGGTGAAAATTGGGTCCAACGTCTACAACTTACTTCTAAAGGGTGAGTTTATATCAACCTTTCACTATTTATAAAACATTGTTACGGTTTTACACTTTATATTTTTCTTTTTCATATATTTTTGGAGAAAAATACCAAAAAGAAAAGATTTTCATTAGATCACAGGAAGCGCCGCAACCACTTCACAATACAATTATCCTTTTGAGGGGCCTTGTTGAAAGCTCCTGCTGTTCCTGGCTGCATTCTGGGTCTATCGTTAGACTTCACAGGGAACATAGCGCCAGCCACTTACATCTATATTGCTGCTTTTCGCCTGTTTGTATCTTATCTCCAAACTCAATTCCAGGACCAATTTGCCTAAGTGGAAACTCAATGCACTGAAACCAGTCGGAAAAGATTTCTCCAATGAATGGTAGGCGGAAAAAAGTGCAAAATCTGTATTTTGGGGTGCAAATGTGAGGAATTGATTGAGAACCCTTTGGACACCCCAAAAAATACATGTAATTTTTGGGGTAAAAAAGAAAAAAGTGGGGGAACAATGATAAAAGGTAGTGAAATATGTTTCTTGTGGGGCTGTATGGATGGGGCAGGTGTTTTTAGGATTACAGGGGTGCAGCAGCAGGTGGATTTTTCTAATTTTTTAGAAGTGCACTTTAGAAACATAAAAATACACTAGCACCCATTTTCAAGAACCCCAAATTTGACTGGACTATTTATTTTCCACAAAAAAATACTGTTTCTATAATTTTTCACCACTTTTACAAATATGCTTCTAGAAAGCTTTCAACACAAATTAAGGACACAAAGTACATTTATTAGGGCTAATAGTACACACATCGTAATAATTTCCAGTGTGAGTGTCTTATTTTGGGGTACAGACTGATTCCCCCAACTCTATTCAGTACTGTCCGCCTGTTATGCATTCACCTAGTTGCATTTTCGCCTGTTCTGTAATTGAATACAGCGAATCGCGGGGACGCGCATGCCGCAAATTTGCGTCTCAAACAGGCGGATGCGACGGAAAAGTACAATAGGCGAAAAGTTTCTGACTTTTCGCGTCTAACTGAATATGGGCCTTGGTCGGCTGCATCTGGTAGTGTACGCGCTTCTTCACAGAAGAGGTACGGGAAATGGTTTCCCCTCCAGGGGAGGAACGCAGATATTGTTGTCATGCACTGTGACAGAACTCACAGGATATGGCCACGATATCTGATGGGTTTCATCTTGTCAGATAAAATGTCCATCGGTCTGACAGACATTTTATCCTACAGTGTATGCCCAGCATTAGAGACCAGGTTGTAGAGTAACGAATAATACATTTGTAATGTACTACATCGGTATACGCTACAGCTTTTTGTATGTACTGCTGACTTCACAAATGCTATCGGCCATTATCTCTGAGATGGTTTAATGAGAGATCAGAAGTCTGGGACAGCTTTGGTAATAAAATGAGTCATAATAATAATAATGCCATTTACTTTGCTGTCTTTCCAATCTGCTGTCCATGCACCGCTCAAGCCAGACCCAGGCGGGTACATACGACGAGGGGGGGGCGGAGGTGGAGACTTTGTTAGTTTATCACTTTCTTGTTCACTTTCCTGAGCACTTTCTAGAACAGAAAATAAAAATTAAATTTTAACAGTAATAACAAATAGATATCAGTCAGCTAGAGCAAACAGGAACCTATCCAGTGGTATTCTCCCCTCTCTAATGCTTAGCAGAACAGTAGGTCTACTGGCCTTGTCACGCGAGTGCTACGGATAACATCCAGTGAGCAGTCCTGACACTAAGATATCTCCAGCTTCCTCTGGCAGGACAATGACCCATCACAGTCACATCTGGTAGTTGGTGGGGTCACTGCCTCATGAACATCAGAAGTTCTGGATATTGGATGCTTGCCATGGAGGGGATTACCAGTTAGTATTTAGATTGGACGATCACTGTAAGTGGTCTATGTATCACATCCTGCATTTTAAATGTATTCGGGATGTGATAATATCCACTAAATTCGCAAAGCAAAAATGTATATTTTCGTTCCAATTCAGTAATATTCTCTTGCCGGGACATGGGCTGGAGTCCATCCTAGACGAAGAGCTGGGTACACACTAGACAATGTATGTACCCAGCAACGGCAGATGCGACAGCACGATATATCGGGCAGTCCGTACACACTGCATAAACTGATGTACAACCACCCGATATATCATTCCCCTGCCACATCCAGAAGCATGGTGTCGGCCGCTGGACCTTCTGATCTGCTGTGCAGGAAAAGCAGATCAGAAGATCCGACAACCGACACACGGGAGTGTGCCATAGTGCGTACACACTGGACGTTGTGGATGATTTGTCAGTCGTGTTCGCCTCAAAATGTCAAATCGCCCAATATGTCATCTAGTGTGTACCCAGCTTAATACTTTGCTTCCAGGCTCTGGCCCGGCCAGTGGAATGCGCATGCATCAGTAGGGAGGTATCTAAAGGTTGCCTCTCAGGTAATAATTGTGAAAGAGTAGCCCATAAGCTGCTATGGGCTAATGCATTAGCTATAGGGGCCATGCTCTGCTTAGTAAGTCTCACAATATAGCAGCAGCCCCAATATTAACCTATGGAGGCTGCTTGTGCAATCGAAAAGGGGGACCCCCAGCAGATATCTGATGCACCAGGATTATCCTATTTGCTAATACTATGTTCCTATAACTGTTTTACTACAGCTGGCGCCCAAAAAGCAGCAATGGTTTGGAATTCCATTGGTATCCCAGTTTTTTGTACAAATACTGTAACGTCTTACAGGAAAGGACATAGTGCACTGCCTTACCATTGACCTCTAGTTTTTCTATGCTGTCCATTTTTAGAGCTTGAGATGGCATTTCTAGACTAGGGATGGACTTCATAATGTTGGCTTGTGCTTCCTCCAGCATCTTCTCAAATTCTTTCCCATTATAATGGTCAATGTTTTGTCGTTTTTCTTCGAATTTCCTCTCTGCTTCCTACAGTCAAAGGATACAATATTACTGGCTTATGTGCACAATTCCAATAACTGGCAGTATATATCCCAGAGAGGCTACTAAAATATGAGTTAGCATGTCAAGAAAATGCTTTGTAATACACATTTATTTGTAAGAAACATAACACAATGCCAAACCAAGTAAGAGTTGTAAATTAATTTATTTCATTTCAAGTAAGAATTTGCACTTGGCAAAATAAAGGTCTGCAGAGTGATTCGGGTTAACTGGGAAATGAACAGCAGCAATAGTATGTTTATAAACGCAGTAATAATTAAGTTTATTTTCTCGACTTGCTTTGATAAATGTTAATAGGTATAACTTAAGGTGGCCCGTGCTATGGATGAGTCCCACTTGTCCACTTTAGAGCTTGTTGCACACAATTTGCATTGTACTTGCTTAGCCCCATTGAGGAACCTGTCTACAGTAATGCGCCAACCTCGCAAGAACTGGGCTGTTACTGGCGGCACCTGGTCCCTGTGTAAAGACAGTGAGGCTTTCCAACACTGTATGCCCTCTTGAACCTCTCCTGTAGACCTCCATGATCACCAGGATTTCAACAGGAGAGCGAGCCCATGGGGTTTGTAAGAACAGCTGAGGCATTCCACCCTGACAGACCTAAGCGAATGTTCATGTCATCACAGTCTTACATTAATAAAAACGAATGGGAAAGTCTGCCCAGAGAAGATAAAACTAAAAAACAAAAATTGCAAGAAAAAAAGTGAGAGCAAACAAAAAAGTATATATATAATATATACTATATAAGGACATTTCCATGTGACTCATACAGTATTTTGGCTTGTTTATGTATTTGTTTGAGAGGGTTCTTCTTATGAACGTTGTGGATGTCTTGTACTTACAGTACTGTACTGTTTAATGGATAAACAAGTGAATGGAGGAGCGGAGTAATAATACATATTACCCTTCTTACAAAACAATGCTGATTTACTAAATTCCATAAAATAACAGAACAGTAAACATATGGCTAAGGCCTTGCTTATTCAGTGTTTGGTTCCCAGAGACAGAAAGCAGGAAATACTGTACAAAGGGAGAGCAGCATAAAATTGCACAGCAGGTTTAGTGCATTTGGCACCAAAAAGTTGTAACAAATAGCACTATGATTCTTTAATATTTTTTAAAAATGGTCATCTTAATATTACCCCCCTGATTCATTTTTAGGGATGTCGATTGGAGGCTGTACCATCGATGGTCAATGGGTGAAACCCATCAGTAGGAAACCGATGTGTTAGCCATCGAGTTCTGTGTGTGCACAAACCTCGAACATCGGAACTGTGCCGCCGATATTTGCTCAATATTTGGCGCCACCATCGATGGTGCTGCATCGGTGCCTCACCATCCATGGTAAAAATCTGCTTAACATCAGTCATAGACCATCAATGATTGCAAACCATAGATGCAGGGCCGGATTAAGGGAGGGGCGACAGGGGCGGTCGTCCCTGGGCCCCCACACTCGGAGGGGCCCCCACTAGCAGCGGTGCGCTGTCTGCACCCGCCGCTAGTGACCCCTCCGCTAGTGTAGTGTAGACCGCGCAGTGAGCGCAGTCTACACTACACAGTGACATACACACAGCCGCCGGCGGCAGCTGTGTGTATGTTACGGCAGCCGATGAGAGTCACACAGACTCTCATTGGCAGCTTCCTCAACTGAGGGAGCCGGCCGGAGCTCACTCATGAGCTCCGACTTCCGGCTCCCCCCCGCATCTGCTGATAATGGGAGAGACGTCATGACGCTGACGTCTCTCCCATAGTGCAGTAGAAGAGCCGGGACTCGGAGCGGGCAGCGGCAGTCACGTCAGGAACGGGGATTCAGGTAAGTGGTGATTTTTTTTTTTGTGTGTGTTTGTGTGTGCATAGGGAAAGGGTCCGCTACAGAGGTCACTGCATGGGGGGACAGCTACAGGGGACACTGCATAGGGGAGGAGGCCGCTACAGAGGTCACTGCATTGGGGGGGGCAGCTACAGGGGACTGCATAGGGGAGAGGGCCACTACAGAGGGCACTGCATAGGGGGGCTGCTATAGGAGTCACTGTATAGGGGCCGCTTCATGGGGGCACTGGGGGGGGCGTTTTCAAGGGTCAATGCATAGTGGGGACAACTACTGGCCCCACTGTATAGGGGGGGACTACTACTGGGGGCAATGCATAGGGGGGGGCTACTACTGGGGCAACAGGGGGGATCACTAATGGGTCTGGGAGCACTTTATAAGGGGCACTACTGGGGGCACTGTATAGGGGGACTAGTACTGGGGGTATTATATAAGGGGCACTGCATAGGGGGACCACTACTGGGGGAACTGCATAAGGGCATTACTACAGTGGGCACTGCATATGGGGGACCATTACTTTGGGCACTGCATAGGGGGGGGACCACTACTTGTTCTGGGGGCACTATATAAGGGGCACTACTGGGGGCACTGTATCGGGGGACCACTACTGGGGGCATTATATAAGGGGCACTGCATAAGGGGCATTACTACAGTGGGCACTGCATAGGGGGGACCATTACTGGGGGCACTGCATAAGGGGCACTGCTACTGGGGACATTGCATAAAGGGCCCCCACAAGTTTGTTGCCCAGGGGCCCCCACAGACCTTAATCCGGCCCTGCATAGATGGTCAAAGACCATCCCTAATTCATTTACCTTATTATTAGGGATGTGCGCCGGACCATTTTTGCCCGATTTGGATTTGGTTCTAATTCGTCGACTGGCTTTGGATTGGATTTGCCAAACTGCGGTGACTGGCTTTGGATTTGGATTTGGATTTTTTTACAAAAATTTACAAAAAAAGCTAAAGTCACATAAATTGGTCTTTTTTTTCTTCCTAGAGTAATATTAACCTCAATAACATTAATTTCCAGTCAATTTAGAACACCTCACAGCTTATATTGTTTTCAACATTACTGGCCAAAGGTTGCAGTGAGCTGACTGGTTACTAAGCGACAAAGCAGCGGCACAACAACACAGACACCACAGTATAAAGCTCATCTATGACACATTGCCACACAGCAGTGGCAGAAATGAAAAGTAGTGCACCCACCCAGTGGGGTACGGCCAGCAGAATCAAAGTACTTGTTTACAAAGTGGGCTACGGCCCAAGGAGTCACAGTGCACAATCTTATTCACATTATACCGCACATAGTTCCCGATTCACATTACACATAAAGTAGTGTCTCTTATTTATGTTACGACACACAGTAGTGCCCCTTTTACACAATGCCCACAGTAGTGTCCCTTTTACACAATGCCCACAGTAGTGACCCTTTTACACAATGCCCACAGTAGTGACCCTTATACACAATGCCCACAGTAGTAATGCCACTTATACAATGCCCACAGTAGTAGTGCCCCTTATACAATGCCCACAGTAGTGACCCTTATACACAATGCCCACAGTAGTAATGCCCCTTACATAATGCCCCCAGCAGTGGTGTCCCTTACACAATGCCCCCAGCAGTGAGTGGTGTCCCTTACACAATGCCCCCAGCAGTGGTGTCCCTTACACAATTCCCCCAGTAGTGGTGCCCCCTATGCAGTCCCATTAGTAGTAGGGCCCCCTATGCAGTGCCCCCAGAAGTAGTATGCCCCCAGTAGTATGCCCCCCATTAGCAGGCCCCCCAGTAGTATGCCCCCCCAGTAGTATGCCCCCATAAGCAGGCCCCCAGTAGTATGCCCCCCAGACATATGCCCCCCCATTAGCAGGCCCCCCAGTAGTATGCCCCCCATTAGCAGGCCCCCAGAAGTATGCCCACAGTAGTATGCCCCCCCCAGTAGTATGCCCCCATAAGAAGGCCCCCAGTAGTATGCCCCCCAGTCATATGCCCCCATTAGCAGGCCCCCCCAGTAGTATGCCCCCCATTAGCAGGCCCCCAGTAGTATGCCCCCCAGTAGTATGCCCCCCCAGTAGTATGCCCCCATAAGCAGGCCCCCAGTAGTATGCCCACCCAGTAGTATGCCCCCCCAGTAGTATGCCCCCCATTAGCAGGCCCCCAGTAGTATGCCCACCCAGTAGTATGCCCCCCATTAGCAGGCCCCCCAGTAGTATGCCCCCCATTAGCAGGCCCCCAGAAGTATGCCCACAGTAGTATGCCCCCCCCAGTAGTATGCCCCCATAAGAAGGCCCCCAGTAGTATGCCCCCCAGTCATATGCCCCCATTAGCAGGCCCCCCCAGTAGTATGCCCCCCATTAGCAGGCCCCCAGTAGTATGCCCCCCAGTAGTATGCCCCCCCAGTAGTATGCCCCCATAAGCAGGCCCCCAGTAGTATGCCCACCCAGTAGTATGCCCCCCCAGTAGTATGCCCCCCATTAGCAGGCCCCCAGTAGTATGCCCACCCAGTAGTATGCCCCCCATTAGCAGGCCCCCCAGTAGTAGGCCCCCCCAGTAGTAGGCCCCCCATTAGCAGGCCCCTCCATTAGCAGGCCCCCCATTAGCAGGCCCCCATACACACACAAAGGAAAAAAAATTACCTGTATCCCCGCTCCAGCCGCCGTCCGCTCTGCTGCCACGCAACGAGGAGGGAGCTGGAAGACGGAGCTCCTGAGTGAGCTCCAGCCGGCTCCCTCCATGCAGCAGCCAATGAGAGTCTGTGTGACTCTCATTGGCTCCTGTAACAAACACACAGCTACCGCTGGCGGCTGTGTGTTTGTTTTGTGTAGGGCAGACCGCTATCACAGTGGTCTGCCCTACACTCGAGGAGCCCTGATGTTGGATTCTCTAGCGAGAATCCGACATCAGGCAGCCACCATTCAGCTCCAAACGGGGATCCGAGTCAGACGGGGAACACCCGAACAGGGTTCGGGTGGACTCGGATCCCCTATGTTCGGAGCGTTTGGATTCCACAGAATCCAAACCACTCATCTCTACTTACTATTAGGGGTGAGCTGGTTCGCCCCCCCGAGGCTGATCAGAGTCAGGTTCGCCCCCCGAGCGGGTTCGCCCCCCCCCCCGAGGCTGATTCGAGTCAGGCTCGACTTTTCCCGCCTGACTAGGATCTGAAATCGAGGCAAAACGTCATCATCCCACCTTCCGGGTCTCGCGGGTTTTGGATTCTATATAAGGTACCCGCGTCGGCGCCATTTTTTCACTCGGCTGTGGACAGTGAAGAGGGAGGGTGGGAGTTAGGGCTGGCTGGGCTGTGTAGTGTAGTGTTGTGCTGTGCTGCGCTGTGCTGCTGTTGTCCATAGGGGCTGTGTCCACTCCTCCAAAGTCCATAGGGGCTGGCTGTGTTGTGCTGTGCTGCTGTTGTCCATAGGGGCTGTGTCCACTCCTCCAAAGTCCATAGGGGCTGGCTGTGTTGTGCTGTGCTGCTGTTGTCCATAGGGGCTATGTCCACTCTTCCAAAGTCCATAGGGGCTGGCTGTGTTGTGCTGTGCTGCTGTTGTCCATAGGGGCTGTGTCCACTCCTCCAAAGTCCATAGGGGCTGGCTGGGCAGTGTTGTGCAGTCAGTTGTCCATAGGGGCTCCAAAGTCCTGTGCAGTGTCCCAGTCCTAAAGGGGTGCTGTAGTGTTGTCCAGGGGTGCTCCCCCCAAGTGCAAAAAAAATAAATATTTTTTTCTGTGTTTGTGAATTGTGTGCGCAGTATCCGCACATGCATCAACAAAGTAGCGCCAGGCACTGTGGCTGCACGTGCATCAACAAAGGAGCAACGCCAAGTGTGCGCCTGTGTCATAAGTAAAGGGCCAGCTGGCTTGTCCGTTAAAGGGTGCTGTAACCCCCAAAGTGCACTCCAAAAAAAATAAAAAAATATATTTTTTTGTGTTTGTGAATTGTGTGCGCAGTAGCCGCACGTGCATCAACAAAGTAGCGGCAAGCGTGCGCCTGTGTCATAAGTAAAGGGCCGGCTGGCTTGACCGTTAAAGGGTGCTGTAACCCCCAAAGTGCACTCCAAACAAAATAAAAAAATATTTTCTTTGTTTGTGAATTGTGTGCACTGTGGTTGCACGTGCATCAACAAAGGAGCAGCGCCAAGTGAGCGCCTGTGTCCCATACGTCTGTTAGAGGGTGGTGTAACCCCCAAAGTGCCTTCCACAAAAAATAAACAATTCTTTTTTTTCTGTGTTTTTGTGCCGAAATGTATGCGCAGTAGCCGCACGTGCATCAACACAGCAGCAGCACCAAGCGTGCATCTGTGTCATAAGTCAAGGGCCGGTTTGGACATCTGGTCCGGACTAAAGGACGTGCCAACAATTTCTGACATGTCTACTGTCACTGCATATGATACTGTCACCACTGACTGAATGGTGGAGGAATTATTTTCTGTGTTTGTGAATTGTGTGCACTGTGGCTGCACGTGCATCAACAAAGGAGCAGCGCCAAGCGTGCGCCTGTGTCATAAGTAAAGGGCCGGCTGGCTTGTCCGTTAACGGGTGCTGTAACCCCCAAAGTGCACTCCAAAAAAAAATTAAAAATTCTTCTTTTTTTTCTGTCTTTGTGAATTGTGTGGGCTATAGCCGCACCTGCATCCTCAAAGCAGCAGCGACAAGCGTGCATCTGTCTGTTAAATGGTGGTGTAACCCCCAAAGTGCGCTCCACAAAAAATTTAAAAAAATCTTTTTTTTTTCCTGTCTTTGTGAATTGTGTGGGCTATAGCCGCACCTGCATCCTCAAAGCAGCAGCGACAAGCGTGCTTCTGTCTGTTAAAGGGTGGTGTAACCCTCAAAGTGTGCTCCACAAAAAATAAAAAAATCTTTTTTTTTCTGTCTTTGTGAATTGTGTGGGCTGTAGCGCACCTGCATCCTCAAAGCAGCAGCGACAAGCGTGCGTCTGTCTGTTAAAGGATTACATCAGTGACAGCATCCAAGTAGGCATGTCAGACAGTAAGTACCTGTACTGGCAGGAAAAAGAGGCAATTTGGAGGCCCCTGTACAAACTGGCTCTATTTTACCTGAGTTGCCCCCCCTCCAGTGTTTACTCTGAAAGAGTGTTTAGTGCAGCCGGGAACCTTGTCAGCGAAAGGCGTAGGAGGTTGCTTCCACAAAATGTGGAGAAGATGATGTTCATCAAAATTAATTATCAACTCTTCCAGGGAGACCAGCCTCCAGAACGTACAGAGGGACCTGTTGTGGTGGATTCCAGCGGGGACGAATTAATACTCTGTGAGGATGAGGATGTACACAACACTGAAGAGGGTGAGGAATCGGTGAATGAGGAGGATGAGGACGACATCTTGCCTCCTTAGAGCCAGTTTGTGCAGGGACAGATTAATTGCCAGCTTGTTTTGTGGGGGCCCAAACGAACCAATCATTTCAGCCACAGTCGTATGGCAGACCCTGGCGCTGAAATGATTGGTTTGTTAAAGTGTGCATGTCCTGTTTATACAACATAAGCGTGGGTGGGAGGGCCCAAGGATAATTCCATCTTGCACCTCTTTTTTTTCTTTGCATTATGTACTGTTTAGGGCCTAGTTTTTCAAACTGCCATCCAGTCTGCTACTGCAGTGTCACTCCTAGATGGACCACGTGTTTGTGCCGCCCACTCGTGTCGCTTAGCATAGTCATCCAGCTACTTCGGTGCAACCTTTTGGACATAAAAACACTATTGTGAGGTGTGAGGTGTTCAGAATAGACTGGAAATGAGTGGAAATTAAGGTTATTGAGGTTAATAATAGCATAGGAGCAGAAAAACCAACACATTCTGTGATTTTAGCTGTTTTTATGCTATTTTTCAAAAAAATACAGATCCAAAACACAAAACCCAGAACCCAAAACACGGAAGGGTGGTTTTGGCAAAACCAATCCAGATCCAAAACACGAAGAAAGATCCAGATCCAAAACCAAAACACAAAACACGAAAAGTGGCCGGTGCACACCCCTAATATATATATATATATATATATATATATATATATATATATATATATATATATATATATATATATAAAAAATAAAAAAAAACACATTTACATATAACATTTATTACAACAGTCACAATAACACAATAATTTGTATTAAAGTGCACCTATTAGGTATCCCTATAAATATTAAAAATTCTAGAAAAAATAAATCAATAGATTTGTGGGGTTCACTTGCTACATATAAACAACAAGAGGTGAAACCAAAATGCACTATTTTTATACTAATTTTGAAAAAAAAAAATTTTTATCTTAACATCCAAAGACAACAAATAAGATTTATCCCCAACATGCTATCAGGGACAAGTACAAGTTTTCCTTAAATTTTGTGCATTTTTTCCGCAAATTAGGAAAATGGGTAAAAACTGTTTCAACCTGCATCCGAATCAACATGACAACATTATTCAACGCGATGCCTAACTGTTGATCATTAATGCAACGTAATGGCGCATATACGTTAGCGACCTCAGGGAGGAAATCAAATTCAGTTACTGAACAATTGCTGCCGGCTGTCAATAATTTCACCTGACAAAAAGGAGCTCTGTCTCTCAGCCGCGCCCCTACATTCATCACATGCAGTGATCCACTATGGTAGCTGCTAAGTATTACAACGCTACATTTACCTCTATGGACACGGCCCGATTCCTGTAACCTGCGTGGTAGATTTCTTCAATAAAAAGGTTTTGCGAAGAGGATCCGTTATGCTGAACCGGTTGTGCAGGTGGAGTTTGCTCTTGTGCTGCACTGGATGACGTACTGGTTGAAAGGTTGTTTACAGATAAGTCTGTGCTCTGGTTACCGGAGGTGAAGACGTGGTTAACCAGTGCCGAGGACTGCTGCGACTGCTGCATGAAGACTGGTGAACTCTGTACTTGGTGAACTTTCACGCCAGCGGAGAGAGGCACCACCTCGGATTTAACGGACGTTGTCGGGGATGGTGCCGTGTTCGCCGGTTCTGACTGCGTCGTCTGGAGGTACGCTTGACTTTTTTCTTCTTTGTTTTGTATAACCTCTATTTCGGTAACTTTTTCTGTGATGATAAATTGGTTATTTTGGTTGACGTCAACAATCTTAGATGGTCCGTCAGAAACATGCCTATGGAAAGCATAAAAGAAATCAGGAAGTTAGCTTGTTCTAAAGCACTATAATTATGGCAGCACAGAGATATCTTAGTTTTGCACCTATTACCAGTTGCTTTCTAAAGTATCTGCTGATTTCTGGGTCCCAGTGCGCAATTTCAGAGCGCAACATATTTTGCATGACAAGTCTGAGGGGCTTATGTGACAGGGTGCGAGCTTGTGCTGCTGCGGGAATACCTGCGAGTGATCCCGTATTTTTAAAGCGGAAATCATTTTAAAGCCAAAACTAAGCTGGTTTTGCCTTTAAAATGATTGACGCTTTAAAAAATATGGGAACTCTCACATGTATTCTCGCAGCGGCACAAACTCGCACCCTGTTACATAAACCCCTTGGTCTGAGACCTCTCTTCTGCAGATAGGCCACACAGTGGTGAAATTCACAGCATATGGGAGAAGCATTGAAAATATGTTCATGATCATGTCCCAAACTTGAAAAATAAATTATAAAACAAAATTCTGTAATGTTCTTATAACTTGAGCATTGATTTCTGTAATGCGAGTCTGCGATCTCCTGCAGATCTTGCTACTACGTCATACCTTTATGTAGGAAAACATGTTGCATAATAATAACTAGTCGGCACAAGGCTTTCACTCTGTTCTGTTACACTCTGCACGTGTCTGATTTTTGCAGGCGCTCAGATAATGTACCCCACGGGATAACATGGTTACCAACTTACCATAACATAAGATCCTTACACTGCCCCGGGAGTAATGTGCTGCCTGGCACTTTCCCGCTGCTCTGTGGCGCGTCCCTGGCTGGTAGTACTGCACAGAGCATAAACCCACTGAATGCAGGCATCAGAATTCACAGAGGGCACGTTAGGTATTATTTAATAGTTGCAAAAGGATATTAAAAGTAAATGAAGTAAGAAATGGACAAACTGTTAACTTGAGGTATAATGATCTGGGAGTAGTTGGTAATATTGGGATACATTCCCAGCAACCAGAGCATTAGGGCATATTTTACAGTGTGCAGTGCAACCCTTTGGCTATCCAGCTGTTGTAGAATTACATGTGCCAGCATGCAATGCCAAATGTAAAGCTTTAGGATGAGTCTTCTTCTACATGAGGAAGCAGAAGTGAATCTAGGAGTCCGGTTGCCCCAGACAAAGTGAAGGACTTGCTCAGCTGTGTTGCGACATCATGACGTTGCACCTGCTGCACTTCTGGGCTATAACATCATGGAGACTCTGTGACGGAGCCCCAGAGCCAGGAGCTCGGACCAAAAGACAAAGCAGGGGTAAGTAGAGCCTTTCCCAGCATCGGGTGTCCTCAGGTCTCCCAGATCTAAAAATATTTGCTTGGCTGATCCGGGGGTCACTCGACTCGCGCCCTACCCTGGCCAACCGGTAGTTGCGGCCTTGTGAGATAGTTTAAAAGAGAGGGGCACAAAATGTTACAAAAATCTTTGGGCTTACTAAAGAAAAGACATTGGGCCTGATTCAGCAAGGAACACAACTGCATATGCAATAGCGATTACGAACGCAGTCTCACTGCGATAGTATGCTAATCCATTGCGATCACAATACAATCTCAGCACATCATAAGAACACCCACTTTACCTTACACACATCCGTAATGTTTAGCAGGACTGCGAAAACATCGGTACTGTAATCGAGTACCATCGCAGCCTCACGCACACTTGCACAAGCCCTGACCTTACTCAGGAATTGCTAACTTCCACACACGCTATGATACCTCAGGCTGCATATGGCATCACAGTGGATAATGTATGCATGCCCCTGCAACGGCGTCCAAATACACTGGCACGCCTGCGTTTGGCCAACCACCCACAAATGGCACTTCCTGTCAATCACTCTGCGATGGGTCTGCGTAGCCGCTGCGATCATCGCAGTCCCGATTGCAGTGGCTAGTTCGCGCACACACACTGCGATGCATACGCATGCGCAGTATGTAACAATCGGCCGATGGTGTGCGTATTAGCAACTGCGTTCCTTGCTGAATCAGGCCCACTGGCAGAGCACGTGGTAACAAACTGCTATTGTGGCTCTCATTATTATTATCCTTTATTTATATGGCGCCACAAAGGTTCCGCAGCGCCTTACACAGCTCCCTCCTTAACTTCTGGCCCTGTTTAGATCTAAGATAGAGGTTTTCGCACTACTACACGTACTTAGGGGGTCATTCAGACCCACTCGCGAGCGGCAGTATGCTCGCAAGTGGGTCGATGTTCCCCACTGCTCATGCGCACGACGGAGGGAGCTCCGTCGTGCGCATGTGTGAGACACGGCGAGCGAAGGACTTTCCTTCGCTCGGAGTGTCTCACCAAAGGGGGCGTGCTGTCGATGGTGACTGACAGCACGCCCCCTTTGGTGGGCATGCCGGGGGCGTGCCTGCCAGACGGAGGCGTTCCCATGGGAATGCCTACCGTCTGGGGCCGGCCCCACTGACATCACTAGTGATGTCAGTGGGAGTGATTTTGGCTCTGATAGAGCCAAAATCACTCCAGGGCTTGCGGTTGAGAAACCCGACCACAGGGTTTCACTCGCAAGTCCGATGGTCGCGATGGTCAAGACCATCGCGACCATCTTGTTGGACGCTCGTATATGCTGTGGGTGGTGACCCACAGCTATACGAGCGTCCAGGAGGACGCTCCATTTTAATGGAGATGGGCCCTGATTCAGAGCGAGCGCTCTGGTCAGAGCGTCCGGCTCTGAATCAGGGCCTTAGTCTTACTTTTAGGTAAATATGTATTTACAATTAATTATTTCCTATTGTTCTAGTACAGGGTATAAATACACAGAGTGCAGCAATGTACCAGGCATCACCTTCTTAAAGTAGACAGGGCGTCGGTCATGTTTCGGATCCTCTTTAGTAAGCTGTCCAGCTTGTGGGGCTCCTCTTTCAGAAACCTCACAGCCTCCACCTCCACCCGCAACACGGCTCTCATTTTATTTTGCAAGTAAGGAAATTCTCCTGAAAACCACATAACACGTCGGAAATTGATTAGTTTGTATTTATTCTGTCTGCACAAAATGGACACGTCAGAAAGCCGTCCAGTCATGGACATTCTTAATACCAAATGTTTGCCATGAATGATACATTATTTAGGATGTCAGGCAAACACCAAGAACTGTGGAGATGGAGGTTATAGCCCAAACATTTTTTTAATTACGTTTCCCCTTAAAAAAAATAATTAAACCTTACAGGTTGATAATACAGTATATTAGAGCGGTGCCTTGGGGTGGTTTAGCTGGGCTAGTTTGGGGGTGTCCTGCGCTCTGGATTTGAGCCTTAGTATGTTAGGGACCTGCCCGACAAGAGGTTACCCGGATATGGTGGGCAGGCCCATAACCTTGGCCAAGATTATGCCAAAACCTCTACTGTATTTACTGCAAAATGTATTTATTTATATATAATCAGTTAATTTGGAGTTGTGCACCTGTATTTCTTCTTTGTGTATATATCAATGGTCTCCACAGGTAGCACCTCCAATTATATATATATATGTCCAGAGTGTGCAGTCCGAGATCCATTTTCTTGATAATACAGTATAACATATCGCTCTCTAGGTACTGATGGTGGCCACGTGTGGAGCGATCTTTTTGCTTTGCCCAACTGCTGAATGACAGGACTTTGGCCCTGATTCAGACCCACTCGCAAGCGGCTGTCCGCTCGCAAGTGGGTCGATGTTGTGCACTGCGCATGCGCACGACGGCGGGAGCTCCGTCGTGCGCATGCTCCAGACGCGACGAGCGAAGGAAAGTCCTTCGCTCGTTGTGTCTGATCAAAGGGGGCGTGCTGTCGATGTTGATTGACAGCACGCCCCCTTTGGTGGGCGTGCCGGGGGCGTGCCTCCCTGACGGGGGCGTTCCTAAGGGAACGCCTACCGTCAGAAGCCGGCCCACTGACATCACTAGTGATGTCATTGGGAGTGATTTTGGCTCTGATAGAGCCAAAATCACTCCGGGCCTTGCGTTTGAAAACCTCAACCGCAGGCTCCGGCTCGCAGTTTCGATGGTCGCGATGGTCAAGACCATCGCGGCCATCAAACTGCACGCTCGTATAGGCTGTGGGTGGTGACTCACAGCCTATACGAGCGTCCAGGAGGACGCTCCATAGTTATGGAGGACGGCCCTCATTCAGAGCGTGCGCTCTGCTCAGAGCATACGGCTCTGAATGAGGGCCTTTGTCCACATTTGGCCAATGTATACAGATCAGGTTGCGTTGTGGTTATATAGGATGATAGCTTTGGGCAGGCCTTACGGGAAAAAATGGGTGTGGTATGATATGTCGACATTGACCATGTAAACAGTGATGAAATGTCGACATGTGACTGTCAGTTCTGGTGGAGTCATCTGATGAGCGGTGTTCCGGTGAGTATTCCTGCCCTATCGGTGTTCCGGTGAGTATACCTGCCCTATCGCTAACCCCTATATATCACTGCCTAACCCTAATGCCCCCCCACCCCCTATGGCCTAACCCAAACCTCCCCATGTGCCTAAACCTCCCGTCCCACAGCCTATCCCTGTCAACATTCTGACAATGTCGGCATTTCACTGTTAACATTGTGGTGTCATTGTTGACCTAATGATTACATCCCCTGAAAAAAAAATTTAACATTGATGTGATACGGAGACTATGTATAAACAGCTACCAAATGATGTTATGTAGAACCAATTAAATATCTTTATTTGGACAATAAGGAACTATGGAGGCAGTTTCCTATTAAAGAGACATATCAAAACAATTTTTTTTTAAAAGCCATGTCAATTTTGTAGAGCTCTTCTAAGTGGCATAAAAAAAGTGCTTTCCTGGATCGCGGATGTTTTTTTTTTCCGCTGCTTAACAAAGTCAAACCAGTAATCTACCGTTTTCCACGATAACTCTGACAGTAACGGCACTAGTGGTCTGACAGTAACGGCACTAGTGGTCTGACAGTAACGGCACTAGTGGTCTGACAGTAACGGCACTAGTGGTGTGACAGTAACGGCACTAGTGGTCTGACAGTTTCATTTACTTTTGCAATTAAGGAACATAGACGCTTCCACTTGTGCAACACTGATGTAGAGTCTCCGTGCATTAGGTGGCGCAGTGGTCAGAATGATCATTATCCAGTCATAGCTTTATTAGGAAAGGGTCAGTTTCTACCTTTCAGATTAGAAACCGCTTCTCCTATCTGGCGCAGTACGAATGCTCGATCCTCCACATCCTTCAGGGTAACAATGCTGCTGGAGGTGGAATCCTTCTTCATATCTTCCACAAAACTCTCTAAGTCACTGAGACAGTAACATAAACCCAAATCAGAAGACATTAATAAATACAAACACAGAAAATCATCCTACACATGGTAAATCCCATCCTTATGTAAATAGAACGTTAATACTGTAGCTCCAGATAATTATGAATGTTTAGACCCTGTTTAGAGGACAGTGTGTTAATACTGGTACTGTAAATGGAGCACACTATCCCGTTACCTGCGTTGGGGCAATCAGTCACTCCCTGCATACGCATTATGCACTGTGCTCTGGTTAATCAATGGATGAAAGAAACTAAACAAAAATGTATGCAATATAAAGGGGCCTAGTTATCAAGTAATATTTGCAGGATATAACCCAAAAACACCCATTTTCTAGGGATATACACAAATATTAAGTATCTTCCAAATGTACCATGGAGGGACAGCAGCAGATATCTCCATTTCCGACAGCAGCCGCAGCCTCTATAGTCATGCTTGCCAACCCCCCTGATTCTTGTAGGAGGCTCCCGTTTCTCTAACAAGCCTCCCGCTGCCCCGCAAAACGATTTAATCCCCCCCCCATTCCCCACAGCTCCGTCAGAAACTCAGACTGCGCATGCACAGGTCTAGATGTGACAGGGACGGGACCTAACAGCAGTATGCCTGGCCAAGCACCGCGGGGTTGTGGGTAACGTTGGCCACCTCCCCCACCAAGCAGAGCCTCCTGTATGACTGTCAGTGCAGGGAGAGACGTCAGTTCTCTCCTGAAACAGCGGGGGCAGCAGCAGCAACATCCCCTTCTCCCCTGCATAAACAAGTAAGGAATTAATAGTTGTACTGCTCAGGGGGCGTGTGACTGCATGTATATGTGTGTGACTGCCTCTCTTCACCCCCAATGCTAGGGGTCACCTCACTCTGCAAAGCAGCAGGCATTGCTGCCAGTTCTACTATTACCTTTTTGGTGCATATGTAACACTGTTACACCCCAATAACACTGTGAGCCAGCATCCTACGTGCACTCCCCCTCCCCATACCAGGGTCTCCTCACCCAGCAGGAGCCATTGCTGGCAGCTATAATTATTACCCTTGTGGTACCCATGTTACACCTATTACATCCTACTATACTAAGGTCAGTTGCCAGCTCCCTCCTGCACCCCCTACGCTCCCCTCCCCACCAATGCCAGTGGTCACCTCACGGAAAGGTGTATTTCCCCTTCTGTATTTGTACCTGGAAGTGACGTGCAGTGAGGGTGGAAGTGCGGTTCCCTGCCCACACAGTTCACTAAAAAAAATAAACTTGCGGGCTCGGTGGCTCGCCACAAGATTTTATTCCCCCTCTATGCCCACTTGGATGGTAGAGAATGACGTTGGACTTTAGTTGATGACGGCAGGGTACAGAAACTGAAGGGGATATAGCTGTAACCATCACCTCACCCTACTACAGTTTTTACCTGCCACTACGGGATACACCCGAGTGGAAATATATATGCCCATAGGTGGAGCTAGATATGCCTCTGGGGCGGAGCATGACGCGTCCCCTCAATGGCAACCGTGCAGCGCATTCTACTAACAAATATAGGACCTCATTCAGACCCGCTCGCAAGCGGGTAGATGTTTAGGCCCTGCGCACGCGTAGTGGCTGCACTGCGCGTGGGCAAGCCCCGGAGTGAGAGAGAAATTTTCTCGCTCTGGAACTCACTACAAAAGGGTCAGAGCAGGAAGCTTGACCAAGACCCAACCTTAGGGTCTCGTCGCAAGCCCCGATGGTCAAGACCATCGCGACCATCACCCTGGTCGGTCGCTAAAGCTGTGGGTGGTAACCCACAGCTTAGCTAGCGGCCAAGAGGATGCACTTCTAAATACAATCGGCCGCCCTCATTCAGAGCGACAGCTCGCATTTTGCGACCGCCTCTGAATGAGGGTCATAATCTCCCTGAAACTAGTTTTCAAAAGTTGTCAAGTATGTCTATAGTTATCTATGGAGACTATGGAGCGGTCATATTTAACAAGCACCGGAGTTTGACCCTGATTGGTAACTCCATCTCCAGATGGCGTTATCCTATAGTAGCCTACGGGCTACTAATTCAGGAAAATTACTGGGAGAGGGACCCTCTTCAGCACATGCTGCTGCTTCTCTGACACTTTGTGGCCACCATCATCACACGTTTTACCTCGGGGATGTGCACAGACTCACACATTGAATTGACACAAGTCTGGCATTGTATTTATTATTATCTTCTATTTATTATTATCTTCACTTATATAATGCCAATGTATTGATTTACAGAGAATGTTTAATCATTCACCTCAGTCCCTATCCCAGTGAAGCAACCAGTCTACATTCCTTACCACAGAAACACTGACATTAATCTACCAGAGTCTATAAAAGAGACTTTTAACAAAAACTCTACACAGATAGTCTCCTGGTCAAAATGGAACTCAAAGGGGTATATTTACTAAATTGTGGGTTTTTAGAACTGGAGATGTTGCCCATAACAACCAATCAGATTCTAGCAATTATCTTGTAGAAGGTGCTAGATACATGTTAAGTAGAATGTGATTGGTTGCTATGGGCAACATCTCCACTTCTAAAAACCCCCACTTTAGTAAATATACCCCATTCTGTGAAGCAGCAATGTTAATGACTGTGCCAATGGCCTATTCTTATGTAGTTTGCTATACAATGGAGTGCATATTTTTGATAGATAAACAGACAGACAGACAGACATAGATAGATAGATAGATAGATAGATAGATAGATAGATAGATAGATAACACATTTATTTATTTTTAGCTTCCCTTTAACTGACGGATGCAATTGTATATCCTTTTCCTTTCTGTTGTCATACTTATAGTATGTAAGACAAGTATCAGGTCTTATGAGAGATAGCACATTTGCCAAACACTGACAGTAGAGCTCCAGCTTGCACAGAATGCTGTCAATTTAACCACATTGAGTTGGATGGGGCCTCGCCTTTTAAAAACAGATGTGTTACTGTATGTAAGTCATTTATAAAATTTAATTTAATACATATTAAGGCATTTGCTGATGCTGATGATAAAAAACAGAACTGATGCAAAATTTCAGTTATTTTTGCCAAAACCCATGTCCTACCCAATGACAAATTATTTAATGATTCCCAACATGTAAACGTAATGTAGAAACTTTAGAAGAAGCAGTATTTGGGAGGCATTCAGATAAAGTGGAACAGCTTTCCTTGTGCTGCAGTCTTTGGCAAAGTCTATGAATATATTTATGGAACGTCTGTGTGTGCATATGCCTGGATTTCACATTCTGACTGCTAATAATAATATTGGAGTATAAAGTTAGTCACAGGAACTATCAGCACAGGCCAGCGATATGGAAATGCATATATAACAAATAACATATTGGTACAGGCTCCGCAAACCCCCGCTGCATAGATCACCACTCTGCACAGATCACACAATCCACCAAACAGTACACATTATAATTACACTCACATCCTAATATTAATAATGATTTGGTGAAATATTTGCCGTGCCAAGCATTTTTATTTTACTGTGTGTGCCGCCTTTGGTGATCTCACCGCATACTCCCTGGTGGCAGCAGATGCCATTGAACATGGCGAACAAGTAGGCTCTCTCTGTTTCCACCAGAGAGTATGAGCCACAGGACTGTCTATGCTTTAGCAAGGGCTTCCCCAGAACAGGAAGGGGGCTCAGGTAATATAAATGGGGAAGGACAGTCATGGACACTAACAACTGACTATTTTAAGATTATCTAAAATGACTCCATCATCCACCATCTCCATCCATCTGTAATACACCACCTGTGTCTACACACCAATGGCTACCTCGATATTGGCGGCTGATATAAAAGGAGGGTTTTAAGAGAACAGTGTAATATGGGCCAAAAGTACCATGAGTGCAAGGTGTACAGTACAAAATATATTCTAGCACCTCCATCCCCCATTCATGAGTGACCATGGAGATATTACATAATGCTCTTTCGGGTGTAGTGCCTATTGTATGGTCTCATAAGTGAGGCCGTGTGCAGAAGGTGGTAAGAGACTGCACAAAATAATAATAATACATTTATTTATTAATAATTACTTATATAGCTCACACACATCATGCATTCCAGGGGCTGGGTATGGCATCCTGGCGATCAGAATCACCACGGTCGGATTGCAGGCAGTGGAATCCTGACGGTGCAAATGCTGGCGATTTTTGGTAAGTATTCTAAGGCTAGCCCACCCCTCCCACAGCCTAACCCCCCACCCCCTAACCCTACCCATAATCATTATCATTTGAAGTTGTCTGCATTTTGACCCGTTGGGATCCCACAGCCGGTTTAGTGAGCATCGGGATTCTGACTGTCGGGATGCCGACTACATTCCCTTTACAGTCCCTGACCCCGTGGAGTTTACAATACATATTCCCTACACACACAAGGTGGATTAAACGCGCTAACACTGGAGTGCATGCGAAGATGTGACCACAGAATGATTATTAAAAAAATTATCAAATAATGCACTCTCCACTCCTATACCTGGGGTGTGTATGTGGCCACATTGGCGAAATAAAAAATCATAGAAGCTCTGCACCCACCATTTAATCCAACTTGTGCGAAGTGCTTTCCTAAGTTTAAAGCTGATATGCTTGGTGGAGGTCTTGCATGTTAAAGCCTGTGTGCAGGTGAGCCTCTAACCAGGAAGCTTGTTTTGGTCACTATACAGAAAAACGCAGTCAAACCTCCCAAAATGCCATTTAAGGAGATTTGACCACAATCACTGTATGCACCAGGCCCTTACTCCCGGTAACGCCATCTATAGATGTAGTGCCCAAAACAAGCCTATGGGCTTCTTATCGGAGAAGCCCCACAGGATCCCCACAGAAGACCCCACACCACAAAGGATAGCTCTTATAGAAATTGCTGTCCTTTGCTTAAATCTGCATGCATACAGCATTACTAAACGCCTCTATGCTTGCGATCAGGTGTGAGATGCAATATATATATATATATATATATATATATATATATATACACACAGTGCTCGAAGTTGGAATTTAGAGGTGGGAGTATGGAGATTAGAATTCAGACTGCCACTTGGCAGCTTCTCATTGGGTAGCGTTCTGTGAGCCGCGATTGGCTGGCTGTCAGTGCCGCTGCTTACTAGTGCAGCGCAGCAGTTACCCGAGGCTCCTGGCTCCATGCCAGCACCGTCGCCGATAGAGAGAGGTGTCCCCAGCGGGACACATCTGCACACTTTGCTGTTCAAGCTCTGGGATCCCATACTAGATCCCAGTGCTGGTACACTTTCTGCCGCAAAAACGAAGTGGCGGTATGTCATACCGCCATATACCGCCCCACTTCGACCACTGTATATACACACATATATATATATATATATATATATATAAAACAATCCCTCTGGCGGCACTCCGGATAAGAAACTTCAGACAAGCAAAGCTGTGTTTAGCAACGTTTCAGCGCCTTTAATAAGTGCTTTTGTCAAGCTTACAAAAGCGCTTATTAAAGGCGCTGAAACATTGCTAAACACAGCTTTGCTTGTCTGAAGTATCTTATCCGGAGTGCCGCCAGAGGGATTGTTATGTGACAGTGGACTTGAGGACATCAGGCTCATTGAGGAGGGCACCCGGTGAAGTATATATTTGTACCATTGAGTGCCGGATCATGGTTGACTTATATATATATATATATAAACAAGTGGGGGAGAGATCAAGCGCCTAATAGCGTAGTATTAATTGTCAACTTGGGATATAATAAAGTTAGTATATGCGTACCGGATAGACGCTCATAAATAGCGTATCTGAAAGTTCTTTTCCTGATCAGATAAGTATTGAGGGTAAAAACCTCTGCTAGTATCTGCTTCTCCAAGTGTAAATCTGTAACAAATGGGGAAGAAGACAAGCGTCTGATAGTGTAATAATAAGTGTCACCTTGGGATATAGACGAGATTTGGGTACCCTAATTGACTATTAAATAGCGTATCAGAAGGTTATTTTTCCCAAATAAGGCCCATATTCAATTAGAGGAGAAAAGTGATTTGCACTTTTCGCCTGATTTAAAAGTATCTCCATATTCAATTCCCGGAGTTTCCGTCTAAGCGGAGAATAACCAGGCCAAAAGTTTTCTCCATGTATAGGCAGGTGAATTGGAAGTGCAAAATCTCTATTTTGGGTTGCAAATGTGGAGATTTGGCCACACACCCCCCCCCCTGCCCAATGACCAGTTAAAATAAAAAAATTTTTAAGAAGACATCTAATTTTTGGGGCGAAAATTTAAAATGGAGAAAAAGTGGGGGCCCTGGTACTTTGGGGGGCTATATGGATGGGACAGGTGTTTTGGGGATTGCACTAGGCTGCAGCAGGTGTATTTCTTTTTATTTTTATTTTTTTTTAATTTTCACTTTAGAGACTTCAATATATGCTAGTGCCCATTTTCATGTACCCCAAATTTAACCTCTGTAATTATTTCTAAAAAAAAAATAGCTTTCTATAATTTTTCAGTACCTATGCATATAAGCATATAACAGCAAATTATGACACTTTAAGCATACAAAACACTTTTATTAGGGCTATTACAGGTTGAGTTTCCCATAACCAAAATGCTTGGGATCAGGGGTATTTTGGATATCGGAATATTCCATATTTTGGAATATTTGCATATCATAATGAGATATCTTGGGAATGGGACCCAAATCTAAAAACAGAATGCATTTATGTTTTATATACACCTTATACACGCACTCGGCGCGACTGCACACTGTTGTCTGACAGGTGCTTTCATTTTGTCTAGTGGCCCATATATGTCAGCCTATATTTTACTATTTACATAGCATATCTATCTCTATTGACCCGGTATTATGCATATCATCTTGAATGTATTACTGACAGGCTTTATGACCTGTGTTCAGCAATTGTTTATATGACCGCTACTTTTTTTAATTTTCAACTTGGCTATTTCTAGACTACAACAACAATTACATTTGCACTTATTCTGTTATAAATGTATTAGCAGACATTTGCCTTAAACATATTATTGCAAAAGTATGATTATATCTCTTGTTGTTCTAGTCAAACCATTTAATGTGGATTAATCATTTGAGAATGGATATATTTTGATATGTAGTAACAAACCGTTGGATTATTAGTGTAGTCTATAAATTATTCCCAATCACGGACCTGTTGAATTTATACAGCAGAGTTGGATGGATGTTTTGTAACAGTACTCACACTTGCACTTTATTTTGTTATAATATATAAGAAGAAAATTGTTCTAATACATTGTTGCAGATGCATGATTATATCTCTCGCTGATCTAATTAAACCAATTTAATGTAGATTGATTATTTGAGAATGAAGACATCTTGATCTTTAATGACAATCTCTTGGTTCATTAGCATGGGCTATATAATATAAACTACAAAGTAATAGATTGCTATATGAATATATCTCCAGATAATGTTGATACCCGTTGTCTATATATTTTCTATTAACTCTATTAACTGACGACTACCTCAATCAGAGTAACTCTCTCATTAAGGGTCCTATGCATGATGTAAGACCCACAACAGCAGAAGTGAAATATTGAGTAACGTTGCGGTTACTCTGTTGTTTCTAAGGAGCAACTGCTCCCGAATAATCTCTCACTCCTAATTGATGGCTATATGCTAAGTGAGGAGCAGCAAAATTTAGTGTAACAGTGTCTCTACCCCTGACTTTCCTGATATTCCAAGGTGTCACTTATACCAATAGGCATTATTGGATATTCGGCCAATACGATGATATATGTTGTTTATCTCATATGATGTCATTATACAAACTAGTACTAGCTCAATTTAGCTATTATAGCTGTATAAGATAGTTATGAATGATTGTTATATTTCGCCACTATTAGGAACATACCTTGCTCTTATGCTAATCTGAGATCATATTTATTATCTCACTGAAGCATATCAAAAAGAGGCACATGTTTTTTCTCTCCCGATTAATTGTTTAACACATAAGTAATCGGTAATATATGTTTCATGTTGTACTATGTTGTTAATTGTTGTTTGTCCATACTGTGAGTTATATAGGCATTAATATGCCAATTAAAGCTATGTTTTAAGTAATAATATCTGATACAAGAGTGCTCACAAAATAGAGTTTATTTTTTTCTTTATTTATTTTGATATCACCTTATACACACAGCCTGAAGATCTTTTTATACTATATTTTTAATAATATTGTGCATCAAAAAAAGTTTGTGTACATACATGAAATTCATTTATGTTTCATATACACCTTATACACACAGCCTGAAGGTTATTTTATACTATATCTTTTGTAATTTGTGCTTTAAACAAAGTTTATGTACATTGAACCATCAGAAAGCAAAGGTTTCACTTTCTCAGTCATGCTAAAAATATTCTGTATTTCGGAATATTTTTATATGGGAGACTCAACCTGTAGTACCCTTTTATATTGATTTCTGTTAGTGTAGCTTTTTCTGGGGCACAAACTGATTTCCCCAAAATCTTAGGCACCTTTCGTCAGTTTCGCTAATCGCCGTGTTTCCGTTTTTGCATCTTTTGGAATTGAATACTTAGATAAGCGGGAGTGTGCAGGGAAAAAGTATCACCTAAAAGCAAACGAAGGTGGTGAAAACATCGTGGCTCGACTTTTTCGTGGCTAATTGAATCCGGCCCTAAGTGTGTATTACGGGTACACCTCTGGTGACCTCTTTTTCTCCCAGTGAATGCATCTACCCTCAAGGCAAATGTATACTCGAGTATAAGCCGAGTTTTTCAGCACAAAAAATGTGCTGAAAAAGTACCCCCTCGGCTTATACTCGAGTCAAGTGTAGCGCTGACCGGACGGAGTTCGGTCAGCGCTACACACTGCCAAACACACAGCCGCCGGAGCTGGCAGCTGCGTGTTTGGTGTAATCAGCAGCCGCTGAGAGTCTGTCAGACTCTCAGCGGCTGCTGCTGCTCCCACTGCGGGAGCCATCTTCCGGCTTCCGCAGTGGGTGATGGGAGACACGTCATCATGACGACGTCTCTCCCATACAAAGCGGCCGGAGGAGCGGACAGCGGCGGGACCAGGAGCGGGAGTTACAGGTAAGTGATTTTTTTTTTTTAATTCTTTTCACGTCTCTCTCTACTAGGGGGGAGGGGGGACTACAGGGGGCACTACCAGGGGGCGATGACTACAGGGGGCACTACCAGGGGGCATTATCAGGGGGCACTACCAGGGGGCGATTACTACAGGGGGCACTACCAGGGGGCATTATCAGGTGGCGATTACTACAGGGGGCACTAAAAGGGGGGATTACCACTGGGGGAACTACAAGGGGGAATTACTACAGGGGGCACTACCAGGGGGGGATTACTACAGGGGGGGATTACTACAGGGGGCACTAAAAGGGGGGATTACCACTGGGGGAACTACCAGGGGAGGATTACTACAGGGGGCACTACCAGTGGGGGATTACTACAGGGGGCACTAAAAGGGGGGATTACTACTGGGGGTACTACCAGGGGGGGATTACTACTGGAGGCACTGAAAGGGGGGATTACCACTGGGGGCACTACCAGGAGGGATTACAACTGGGGGCACAACCAGCGGGAATTACTACTGGGGGCACTACCAGCTGCTGCCATTTCCCACACTAGGCTTATATTCGAGTCAGTAAGTTTTCCCAGTTTTTTTGTGTAAAAGTAGGTACCTCAGCTTATATTCGGGTCGACTTATACTCGAGTATATACGGTAAATCTCCATAGTGTGATATACTTTTGCATAAAGTGTACAAATTTATTGCGACAAAAAACACACTGGAAACAATAAACATAAATTAAAATAAATTAAAAAAAGGGCTTATCTAAATTAGAAGGATAAAGTCCTAGGTAATATTAAGGGATGATTATCCCAATATGTTCTCCTGGAGGGTAGGTGGAGGTAGGTGTTTCCTACGCGTTTCGAGAAGTTTTGGCTTCCTCAGTACTTACCTGATCAGGAAAAGAACCTTCAGAAACGCTATTTATGAGGGCCGGCCTCTCTACCTGTCCATGAAATTACTTTTGGCCCCTTAAAAAGTGGGAGACACATATAGAAACCGTTGTAATTCCTACACCGTTCACCTGATTTGGATGTAATTACCCTCAAATTAAATCTGAAAGTCTGCAGTTAAAGCACATCTTGTTTGTTTCATTTCAAAGCCATTGTGGTGGTGAATAGAGGCCAAAATATGAAAATTCTGTCAATGTCCCAATATTTATGCACCTCACTGTATATAGGTGTTAAAAAAAAATGTATATTGGTGCAATACTGACTCCCCAATGACACAATATACAGTCCAAAATTAAGTCAAAGTTATCCTGATGTTGTAGCCTGGGGTATAGTGGTAGAGTGGTGTTCATGTGTTACATCGTATATGATGGTATATTGATTTAATGGTCTCTACAATAGAGTGCCTCTTTAAAGTACAGCAGTTTAATAAATGAATTAGTAAGAAGCAGATACAAATAGATTTACGGCTGCACGCAGGACGGATAATTGATTCCTCCTGTAACAACCCCAGCTGCTGCATACAGGAACATTCTGTTAGAAAGTGCTCATAGGTAGGAACAGCTGCTGAGGTCTCAGAGAGGAATAGGGGGCTGAGAATGCTGTCACTGGAAATTGAAGAGCTGAGAATAAAGTGGAGGGAAAGAAAAGATCTAAAACGGAACATTTCTATAAAAATGTCAGTATCTCGCAGACTGTGCTGTGATTATGGATGCAGAGCAGGGGCACAGGAAAAGCCAGCCATAAATATGGACACATTATCTGTCTTCTATGACAAATATCCCTTCTGCAAGAGTAGGTGCAGAAATATAAAAGTACACGGCGTGTATGTGAGAGAGGGGGAATCACAGGAAGGGAAAATGGCTGACAGAAGCGTTTTACTGATATGCAGTAAATGTATATTTATTCCACACAACTAAATCTATTCTTTTAGGGGTTTCTTTTAATGGCATTCTGAGACTAATAGTTCTACACTAACTAGAAGGTTCCAATTTACCCATTCTTATAGGTAGAATATATGTCTGTTTGTATGCAAATAGACATAAAACTGTAATTATCAATCTTGACAGAAATGTAATCCTATATAGCCTGTGTACAGTTTTGTGTCCCATTTTCTGTTCATCTGAAGATATTTCTTTAATGTGCAATGTAAAAAGCAACTATTTCTTGGTTTTACATTTACCATTAATACAGATATTCAATTATTATTCTTAAATGATATGCTGACACATACACCTACTTAGGAGCTGATTGGTTAATAATATATCTCCATGGCTTAGTAAATAGACCCTAAAGTAACAACCAATCAGTTCCTAGCTGTCATTTTTTAAACACGGCCTGTAAACTCGCAGTTAAAGCTTATTGGTTGGTCCTTTATCTCTCTCCAACGCTTAGTACATAGGGCCTGATTCAACAAGGAACGCACAGATGCATACGCACGCAATAGGCCGATGTTCGCGGTCTGTGCATGAGTTTTGGTCGCAGTGCACGTGTGCGAACTGCTCACTGCGTCTGCAAAAGCGAGCGCAGTGAATACTCAGTCTCAGGGAAAAGTGATTGACAGGAAGTGCCGTTTGTGGGTGGATACGGGGAGTGGTCGGCCGAATGCAGACATGCCAGTACCGGACGCAGCCTGGCATTCCTCTGCATGCAGGAAGTCTCTCAACTCCTGCGGCAGGGTCAGGTCTACTTTTATTCTGCATGCGGATCCGGTGTTTTCTCAGCCTCGCGCACCAGTACGGACGTTAGCGGAGGGTAAAGGGGGCGGCATTATGTAGTGCTGGGCGTCTGCATCTTTGTGCTGCGATTGCCGTGCGTATGCAATCATTAGCATATTCTCGCAGCGGCCGAGTGCGTGCGTCTGCATCCGTGCTTTCCTAGCTGAATCAGGCCCACAGACCCTTATATATTTATGTTTTTTTTGTACCTTAATTTTATGATAATCTGCTCCTCGTCCTGGAGGTACTTCTGGCGCTCCTGCTCCACTAGGACGCGCTGTCTCTGCACCGGGTCCTCCAGGTTCTTGACCATTTCTGACACTTTACTGCTGATTTCCATCTCTGCCTTCTTCATCATGGCTCTCACAATCTCCTGGTTCTGCAGCTGTTACACAAAAGAAATCAGATTTCACTTCTTCCTTTCGCCTCCTGAGAATCTTAAACGCACAATTCATTTCTGATGCTGCAGCTTACAAGAAACCCCTGATTAAATAGAAAAAGACCAGTATATACTGTAAGACTGGTCTCTGCCAGCATCTTACACCCACAGCTGTGCTATATGTATGGAGAAGTGGACAATTGTATACTAATTGGCTGGATGATGCCATTGACTTTGGCTTGATGGCATTGTTTGAGCTTAGTAGAATGAGATCGTTAGTGCCCCAAGTTTTGCTAACTAGATGTTATTATGAACATTTTATTCATTGGTACTATATGTTTTACATCTGTTCTCCATATAGTATAAAGTATTCTGGAAAATGGTGACTAAAGTTCTCTAACAGCTGTTAAAGAACCACTAAACCCAAATACATGCATAGATATATGGGCTGCCAATATGGTAACATCTGAGAATTGTAAGAGTTTGCTCCTCTGATGGGAGTACCTGAGCAGATCAGGAATATTATTTTATTCCTTTGAAAATTATTTAACACCTTCAGTGCTAAGGATGAGTGGAACTTGTTCTCAGCATGTATGCATCTCAAAAGTCCTCAGCACTGAGAGAGTTCAGGTAAGTAAAATTAGTTTTTATCAGTCCCCCACTGGGCATTAATGTAGCTGGGGAGCCAAAGAAAGATTCTTAATAATAATGACATCATTGTGCTATGATGTCACTGAGGGGTGATGCTTATGCTTATGCCTCTGGACTACAGAAATAGTACACCTATAAATGCACAAGGAGGGTAATAGTACACTTATAATTGCACAATGAGGGTAAAAGGCAGTTTTGCCCAAAGAGTGAAGGTTTGCACTCCAAAAGGTTTTTCTCTTGTAAAATACTTTAAATGTCAATAATTGGGTCAGTGGTTCTTCTATATAAGATACTTGCCTACTTTTGAAAACTAGTTGCAAGGATGTTATAGCTGGTAGTAGAATGTGCAGGGTGCCGTTCAGGGGGGTATGTTATGCTTCATCCAAAGGGCATGGCTAACTCCACATGTGGGAATATCTGTGCTTAAATGCTTGTTGCACGATATTTCTATAAAACATTACTAGCAATATATTTTGGGAAATTTAGTACTAGATACTAACAATACTCGATTTCTTGTTTGCAACTATCCACTGAGATATTTTCTTTCTTCTGTCTCAGCACAATATACATGATGTAATGCCCAGTGCTTAAAGTGGTCATCTGCGTTTTTTCTTTTTAAACAAAGGGACAGCGCGCGTGCCGGGAAAGAAGAGGCATGGTCTTAACAGAAAGGGCGTGGTCACACAATAGTATTCCCAATTCAACTTACACCACACAGTAGCACAATCTTGATTCACCCGAATCAAATTACACCACATAAGTAGTCCCTTATTCATTTATGACACACAACAGTGCCCCTTTTACACAATGCCCACATTTGTGCCCCTAATACACATAATGCCCACAGTAGCAGTGCCCCTTATACAATTCCCAATGCAGTAGTGCCCCTTACACATAATGCCCACAGCAGTAGTGCCCCTTATACAATGCCCATTGTAGTGGTGCCCCTTATGCAGTGCCCACAGTAATGGTAGTACCCCGTATTCAATGCCCACAGTAGTGGTAGTGCCCCTTATGCAGTGACCCCAGTAGTGGTGCCCCTTATGCAGTCATCCCAGCAGTGGTACTGCCCCTTATGCAGTGCCTACAGTGGTAATACCCCTTTTGCAGTGCCTCCAGTAGCGGTAGTGCCTCTTATGCAGTGCCCACAGTAGTGGTAGTGCCCCTTATACAGTGACCCCAGTAGTGGTAGTGCCCATTATGCAGTGCCCACAGTGGTAATGCCCCTTATTCAGTGCCCCCAGTAGAGGTGCCCCTTATACAGTGCCCCCAGTAGAGGTGCCCCCAGGAGTGGTGCCCACAGATATAATGCCCCCTGAAGAAGTAATTCCCTCTGTAGTAGTGCCAGTAGTAATGCCCCCAGTAGTAGTGCCCCTAATAGTAATTCCCCCTAGTAAATGCCCCCAGTAGTAGTGCCACCAATAGTAATGTCCCCCAAGTAAATGCCCCCAATATGAAGCCCCTTACACAAAAAAACAAAATCAATACTTTTCACTGCTTTTAGTCACATGGCACACACTAGCAATAGCAACATGTGCTGAGATAAGAAGACACTGATCATAGAGGTCAGGCAAGATGTATTCTCTACAGCCGAAGGGTCCAACAAAGAGTTGCTGAGAGTCAAGAGCAGAGTCTGCAGATCCCGGACAGCAGTTATAGTGACTGTGGCAAATCTCTGTCCTTGTCCAGAAACTCCCTGGTAATCCTCCAACTGCAATGAAGAATCCAAAGAATCTGGGGGTTTTGATTTGCAATTTGGTGCAAGGGGAGGGTAGGTAACTATGGGCCTGATTCAACAAGGAATGCAGTTGCTTATACGCACACAATTGGCCAATTGTTGCATACTGCGCTTGTGCAAAGTAGCCACTGAGCTTGGGACTGCGATAACAGAGGATACGCAGATCCATGGCAGAGTGATTGACAAGAAGTTCCTTTTGTTGATGGTGATGGGGGGTATGGGCAAACACAGGTGTGCCAGTGCGTTTCAACGCCATTGCATGGGCGTGTATAAATTAGCCACTGCGATACAAAATGCCGCCTGAGGTCTCATAGCATGCGCTGAAATAAGCAATTCCTGAGTAAGGTCTGGGCTTCCCTAACTGTCCGATGTTTCTCAATGTTACCGATTGTTTCTCTAAGTATACGGATGTGAGTAAGGGGAAGTGGGCGTCCTTATGTCAGGCTGCAATCGCAATGCAAACATTTAAATAACACCACTGATATTAGCAACACAGTTGCATGCGTATAAGCAGAATATCGATCCGTAGTGAATCAGGCCCTATGTAACCAGGCATGTTATATTAGAGCATTAGTGGTGCTTTAATGCTAACATGGAAAGAATTATATAAACCAGGGGTGGCCAACCCGCGGCTCTTGAGCCTCATGAGGCTCTTCTGAGCTTCTAACGCGGCTCCCGGCTCGGCAGATCCCAATGTTACTGAGAACGCTGGTCTCTATAGCCATCAGTGGCTAAAGAAGTCTCTGATCGTCTCAGAGACCAGCGTTCCCAGTAATGCAGCGCGCGGGTGACATGACATCACCCGCGATGTGAGGAGCCCGCGCGTCTGCTGGATCCAGTTAGATCCAGCAGGCGGCGGATGCAGCAGCGACGGCGTGGCGGGACTCGGGAGCCCTGACGTCGTGGAGCAGTGCCAGCTCGAAGGTAAGTTTCTTCATAGGGGGGGGGGCTAGTGCTGGTGGCATGACTACAGGGAGAATTGCAGGAAGGGAACAGCTACACTGGGCATTGCTTAATGGGCACAGCTACAGGGGACAGTGCAGAAGGGGCGCAACTACTGGGGGGCATTGCTTAATGGGCACAGCGACAGGGGGCATTGCAGAAGGGGCAACTACTAGGGAGCATTGCAGAAGGGGCAACTACTGGGGGCATTGATTAATGGGCACAACTACAGGGGCATTGAAGAAGGGGCACAACTACAGGGGCATTGCAGAAGGGGCACAACTACTGGGGGCATTGCATAATGGGCACAACTACAGGAGGGCACTGCATATGGGGTACAACTACAGAGGGCATTGCAGAAGGGGCACAACTACAGGGGGCATTGCAGAAGGGGCACAACTACAGAGGGGATTGCATACTGGGCACAACTACAGGGGGCACAGCATAATGGGCACTGGCATTCTGTGGTTCTGGATTTCAATATGTAGTTTATGTGAACATGGCTATTTCAATGCTTTCTATATTGCTCTGGCTTTTTCTTTCACTTCAACAGTGAAAAATTTATATTGGGAAGATTATGTAAAATGTCCTGGGCTCACCCCCAACCGGACTAAAAACGGGGTGTGTGCCACAAGGTCATGCTCCTGCAAATGTCATACCAAAGGCGTGCGCACAAAAATGGGGAGTGGCCGTGTAACAAATAAGCCACAACCCCTTTTTTGTGCACGCGACGTAAGCGCGCGCATGCTATCAGCTCTTTCGATTGACTACATCTTTTTTGGCTCTTTGCCTCCGATATGTCCTACTGCACATTGCATCACACCTCCTGCTGCATTATGTATCCTAGCTGCGCCGGATACATCTGCCGGCTAAGGTGACCCATGGGGTCACGCAACCGGCCGCCGCAGTTGAGATGAAGAAGCCAGAAAATCTCCGTCAGACGATGGAGATCCTGGCTTCTTCCTTCCACCCCAATGCCACCGAAACGCCTCCGTTACGGGGAACGGAGAGCATCGCTACCCCCTCCCCGCCCATAAACAGCAGCAGGCTGTCAATCACTGACAGTCTGCAGGCTGGATCGCAGACGGATTCTGCGCATGCGCAGAACGGGTCATGTGCCTGCGATGAACATCGGGAATCTGCGTTCAGCAGTGCACTAGCCTGCATTGCTGATTCAGGCCCGGGCTAGGAATATATGACATTACTACAGTTTGACAAGTAGAATTTTTCATGAAAGGCTTTCAAACAGCTCTCAGGAAATCAGGAGTGCGGAGAAAAACAATATTCCCCTATGAAACAAACTTCAATTTCGAGAAGATCTCTAAATATATTTGCACATATATTTGTGAATTTAACAAGCCGCATATAAAACATATGGTACATAAGCATACGCATAAACCTATATATGAAGTATTAGCTGTCCTACTTTCTCATATTAGCTGTGCTCACAAATTAAGGCTTATTTTTCATTACCTGTTATACAGGGCTGTACATGAGGAAGATGTGCGGACGACGAAGTATAATTATCTGTAGTAGAATAGTCTAATTATTTCTCGCCAATTACTGTAAATAAATAGTATGTGTAGCTGTGATAAAGAGACTTTGGCAAGAAGAACTCTAAAAGTTGTACTGTGGCGGAGAACCAATTAAATAAGATGAAATTCATTTGAAATACTAAATATTTGAAAGTAAAAGTGTTTTTCTCTCCTGCCTTTTAATGTTTTAATTACATGCGGTTACATTTCATAGAAGAAAACTCCTAGTTCCCACTGAGAAATAAAAACATGGCTTTTATGTTAATTAAACAGCAAACTCAACCCCAGCTAACTAAAAGTGGAATAAATCTAAAACTGTACAAGACCAACACTAAATAAAAAATGTACTAAGGCCCTCATTCAGAGCCGCTCGTTAGCGGCAGTACGCTCGTTCCGAGCGATGTTCGCCCAACTGCGCATGCGTACGGTTTGTAATACGCATGCGCGAACCAGTCAGTGCGGCCGAAAATCATTTGTTCGCTATATAGCGAGTGCCTGCTATTTTGAGTGACAGAATGAGGCGTATGTGGGTGGTAACAGGGGAAGGTGCTTGAAAACGGGGAGTGGAGATCCGAACGCAGGCGTGCCAAACGGTCAAAATGGGCGTTTTAAGGGTGTGCATAATTAACAAAGCAGTGTCATCGACCACGTCACCTGGTTGTTTTATAGCCAGAACTGCTCGCAATATAGTGGTAGGAAAAACCAGCCACAAGAATAGCGAGCAGTTCCTATGCTGTTCGATGTACTCGATTAATCTAATAAATAGCGGACATGACGTATGATGCGAGCGGCCAGGGGGCGTTTTTATCAAATAAACGAGCGTATGTTTTGTTCGCTCGTTCAGACATGGAGGCGGCAACAGACTGCAAGGAGCGAACGGTTCATTTGAATAGCCACCCCCTTTTTCTGAACGAGCGAGCGCTAATTGCGAGCGGCTCTAAATGAGGGCTTAAGTTCCAAAACATTCCCATAGCCTATTATAGGGGAACAGCAGATTGGAAAACTAACAGCAGATATATCACTACATGATCTTCTTTTTTAGTTTGCCCATTATTTAATATCACAAATGGGGCAACACATTTGAATCAAACTCAGCTATATCCTCATACCTTTACAGTTCTGACTTAGGAGTTGTTGGTATCAGATTGTATACATTCTGATAGCGGCAGCTGTCTACATGGGTGCCGAGAGGGAGGTGGGAGTAGGTACTAAATACCCAAAGCCAGATCCTTTACAGTGTACGGCGCCACGCATATTTTCTATACTTTTTTGGGGGGGAGGGGACATGGTCACACCTCACTATTTGGCATCACCCCGGCCTCGGAGATGTCTCATTAGCCCTGGCTGTCTACGTGGACATCTAACATAAAATACTGTACTAAGTACAAACAGTATAACAAAGTCTGGTTTACGATTTTTGTAATACAGATTAGCCAAATTAAAAACGTACAATTTTGCCAAATGTTACTAGAGATGTGCTATGCAGGCTTGGTTCGGTTTTTCCCGCCAAGTTTGGATTTTTTCCGCCAAAAACCGGGTCTCAGAAAGAGGCAAAACGTCATCTTTCATGGACTTTTGTCCATGAAAGATGATGTTTGTCCATGAAAGATGATGTTTTGCCTCTTTCTGAGACCCGATTTTTGTCGTGAAAAATCTCAACTTGGCGGGAAAATCCGAACCGAACCGAGCCTGCACATCTCTAGTTACTAGTTTTTCAATTATATGGTTCCTCTTCATCAGCGGAAAAATTAAATAATCAAGAATATTCTTAAGTAGTTTTACAGGTTTAAGGAATTGAAATGGAAAATTAATTTAAACCTTTTTCTTTTAACTGGAAGAGATTTACGTTTTATTGTACCCATAAAAGCAGCAGAGGGCACTGGAAAGTAATCCAATGCCTTTTTCCAAAATCGCACTAACCTTTACATTTTCCCTGTATTTGCCCAAGTGTCTGTCAAATATTTCTCATTAAAAGCAGAAACCAGAATGACTGGATTGTACCAGTGTAGGAGCTATAAATGTCAATAGTGCTCTACAGCAATGATAAGAGGGGGGATTTCAGGCTATACTCCAAGAGAATAAATATGCATATAAATACGGGTCTGCTGAAGCCAGCGGCTGTGTCCTTGGATCACTGACCCTGACAGCATGATTTTGCCATCATCCTGAGTAACCTGACGCAGCAGCAGATCAGAGAAGTTTGCAGAGGGCGTCTCTGTACTTCAGATGCCTCCTGCGTCTAAACGGAATGGACCACTGTCCAAACCGATTACATCCCTTTGAGTCATCAAGGTTCTTTTAACATATAAATAGTTAATTTTCCCTTTTTGCAAAGCAGACTGACATGGGTCTTTGTGTGTGAATGGAGGTTTGGTGTCAGCAGTAGTCTGTGTCATTCTCTGAAAACCCATTGGCTGGGCACTAACTCAGAGACTTTGCCATGTAAATGTAAATAATCTGAATATATTTCCCAGGGAGCATTGCCTGAAAGTATTCCTATCCTCAGTCATTGTCTTAGTTAAGAGAAAAGGAAACACACACCCTAAAACAAAATGCGGTTCTGACATAAATGTTGTTATATCTGTCATTATTGAGAAATAAAGGGGTGCATTATCATTTGTAGATAGATTGCCATTGATTCTAACCTGAGATGATTTGATTGGGTAAATCTTAAAATCTGGCCAGTTATTATACAGCTCCCACTCTGCATTTTATTTTCAGAAATAAGACAAATTAATCAAATTGTGTACCAATCCGTTACACTATATGTTCTGAGAATAAGTAATTGCGTTTTGACCATTTAATTTTTTATGATGCAATACTAACAAAAAGCTGTAGGTGGTGCAGTCTGCATTCTTATTTCTCTACCTTACTTTCAGCCAACAAAACTTGACCAAACAAACTGAGGGCCTAGTTCAGAGAATTATGTAAACTCGATATGTATGTAAATCTCCAATGTCTTTTTGATATGCATAGGAGCCGCACTGCACATGTGCGGATCTGGCCCTGCAACATCGGATTGACATGCTGCTGGCGTTTGGGGGTGGCATCAGGGAACATTCCATGAAAACAGAGGCGTGTCGGACCGGTTTTTTGGCCGTGCCAAAGCGGCCTCACTGGCCGGATATCCTGAGTAACCTGACGCAGTCGTCTGATCACAGAAGCCGTCAGGGGGCTCGGTTTTACTGGAGACGCTGCCTGCGGCTTTTGCATACTTTAGGTTGTCTACAAAGTCGCAGAAGCTTTGCCATTATTATAAATCTCTGAATTAACCCCAGTGTTCAATAGTTCTCAAACACAAATGAATACAATATTAGAAACTAGGACTAGTGGAAATATTTTGCATAAGGCCCCCATAGCTCTTGCTACGCCCCTGAGAAAAAGTCTTTACATCCACATAGTATTAACAATAGTTCTCAGAACCAGTCCTTGGTTGGGTCCGCTATTAGGCATCGCTTAGGATTCACTAACCATCCACGGCGAGAGGTGGAAGATCTGAACCCGCTGTACATTTGTTTTTCGCTTCAGTGTGTTAATGGTCCACCGTATAACCCTGCCAGATGGATTAGGTGCATGTCTTTCCCCTTTACAGTATTTGTCATTATATTATCAAATATGAATATAAATTATTATAGCTATAATTGATCACAAATGTCGCTTTTTTGACCCAAAAAGATGAACCACTAAAACAGAGAGAAACACTGTCCAGTTCTCCTGCTGTCAGGAAACTAGGTACCAACATGGGATTTGTAGTTCCACAAGTGAGGGACCGGCATGTTGCTTAGCTCTGCTCTAGTAGACTAAACACAAAAACCTAAAAATAACACAATGCGAATCACATGTGAAATTCACAGATACAGAGATTGGTAACCTACCTGCAGCTGCCTCATCTTGTGCAACTGGAGACGCAGCTCAGCTATGTTGCGCCTCACGTCATGGAGGCTGACTTGTTTATCTGATGATCCAGCAGATGGCGCTGGAGTGAAGACCGTTGTGGATTCAACAATGGCTAATGAATTCTTCCCACTGGATACCAGGTGTCCTGCAGCAACAACGTAACTAGTCAAACGCAGATTAAGAAGAATATAACCAGACATTAATGTGAAAAATTCTAAAAATAATATTTACACTATAGAAGACTATAGGTCGGGGATATAAAGCCTGTTGCTGAGTCACGCACAAGTTTGCATGCAGCTGCATGTAGCAAGTTTTTGCATGTGTCGCGGGCTACATACGCATCTCTGCAAGCAAAGGCACGATTCAGAGACGTATGCATTAGCATTCCATTCACAGGCAAGCGTCCTGAATTACATACAACTCAGAATCAGGAACGTTATGTCACTAGTCAACTGAAAAAATCCTCAAATGCTAATAAAATAGTGTGACTGTTTGGGGTGTTCGGAAAAACGCAGGCGTGCCAGTCCATTTGAAAGCCATTGCATGGGCGTGCATAAATCAGCCACTACGACGGCAAATGCAGCTTCAGTACTTACCGAGTGTGACGAGGATAGCAATTTCTGAGTAAGGTCAGGGCTGGTGTAATTCTGCGTGAGGGGCCGATGTTACTCGATGTTACCGATGTATACGCAGGACTGCAAGGTATTACGGATGTGAGATAGCAGTAGTGGGGGTCTCTATGCTGGCTGGGCAACGGCTTTGCGATTGCATTCATTAGCATATTTTCGCAGCAGAACTCACTACAGATCGCAATAGCGATCCGTAGAGAATCAGGCCCTTAGTGCCCCTAACAGTGTACGGTGTCTGTGAAGTCGTTAACTAGTCTTTGTCAAAAGAAATAAAGAATTCTATTGCGGCATTCCCTACTTCTCTTTCTACTTTTTTGCACTAACAATCTGCAGATTATCACGTTACTGACCCTCAAGTGATCTGCAGAACATTGCCGTCTTCAGTTCAACACAGTCCATGAGGTCTGAGAGTTTCAACTCAAAATATAGGTTTGCATGCCCTTCATGGTGGGTCCTTCTACTCATCTATTGCTAAACCATTGCACACTATTAATTCATTAAAAAAAAAACAATCATATTTTAATTATAATTTTTACATTGCTGAATTTCTTAATATTTAGATTTTTATTTTTTTTTTCATTGTAAAATGCTCAAATTGTAGCCAGAACTAAATAAACATTAAAAACAAACAAAACAAAAATAAATGGATTACTGATTCAAATCGGAGTAATCCTTATATCCCAACGAAGTGGCTGTTTCTGCTTCTATGTGTCATTGTATGTTCCCTCTATTCTAAACAAACTTTATTATGTTGTTGCGTTTCCTACCCAGAAACGTCGCTAACATGTTAACATGTTGAAAGTTATTTATTTGTCATAACTTTTGCCAGACCTTCCAAAAAAAAACATATATATTCAGTCAGGTCCATAAATATTGGGACATTGACAGAATTTTCATATTTTGGCCTCTATTCACTACCACAATGGCTTTGAAATGAAACAAACAAGATGTGCTTTGACTGCAGACTTTCAGATTTAATTTGAGGGTAATTACATCCAAATCAGGTGAACGGTGTAGGAATTACAACGGTTTCTATATGTGCCTCCCACTTTTTAAGGGGCCAAAAATAATGGGACAAACTAAACAATCCTAAATCTAACTTTCACTTTTTAATACTTTGTTGCAAATCCTTTGTAGGCAATTACAGCCTGAAGTCTGGAAGGCATAGACATCACCAGACGCTGGGTTTCATCCCTGGTGATGCTCTGCCAGGCCTCTACTGCAAATGTCTTCAGTTCCTGCTTGTTCTTGGGGAATTTTCCCTTCAGTTTTGTCTTCATCAAGTGAAATGCAAGCTCAATCGGATTCAGGTCAGGGGATTGACTTGGCCATTGCATAACATTCCACTTTTTAGCCTTAAAAAACTCTTTGGTTGCTTTTGCAGTATGCTTCGGGTCATTGTCCATCTGCACTGTGAAGCGCCGTCCAATGAGTTCTGAAGCATTTGACTGAATATGAGCATATAATATTGCCCGAAACACTTCCGAATTCATTCTGCTGCTTTTGTCAGCAGTCACATCATCAATAAATACAAGGGAACCAGTTCCATTGGCAGCCATACATGCCCACACCATGACACTACCACCACCATGCTTCACTGATGAGGTGGTATGTTTTGGATCATGAGCAGTTCCTTTCCTTCTCCATACTCTTCTCTTCCCATCACTCTGGTACAAGTTGACCTCTGTCTCATCTGTCCATAGGATGTTGTTCCAGAACTGTAATGGCTTTTTTTTTTTTGTGGCTCACCAATGGTTTACATCTTGTGGTGAACCCTCTATATTCACTCTTGTGAAGTCTTCTCTTGATTGTTGACTTTGACACATATACACCTACCTCCTGGAAAGTGTTCTTGATTTGGCCAACTGTTGTGAAGGGGTTTTTCTTCACCAGAGAAATAATTCTTCTGTCATCCACCACAGTTGTTTTCCGTGGTCTTCCGGGTCTTTTGGTGTTGCTGAGCTCTCTGGGGTGTTCTTTCTTTTTAAGAATCTTCCAAACAATTGATTTGGCCACACCTAATGTTTCTGCTATCTCTCTGATGGGTTTGTTTTGATTTTTCAGCCTAATGATGGCTTGTTTCACTGATAGTGACAGCTCTTTGGATCTCATATTGAGAGTCGACAGCAACTGATTTCAAATGCAAATGTCACACCTAGAATCAACTCCAGACCTTTTACCTGCTTAATTGATAATGAAATAACGAGGGAATAGCCCACACCTGTCCATGAAATAGCTTTTGAGTTGATAGTCCCATTACTTTTGGCCCCTTAAAAAGTGGGAGGCACATATAGAAACCGTTGTAATTCCTACACCGTTCACCTGATCTGGATGTAATTACCCTCAAATTAAATCTGAAAGTCTGCAGTTAAAGCACATCTTGTTTGTTTCATTTCAAAGCCATTGTGGTGGTGAATGGAGGCCAAAATATGAAAATTCTGTCAATGTCCCAATATTTATGCACCTGACAGTGTATATATATGTGTATATATATATATATATATATATATATATAAACAACTTCCATTCTTATGCCAGGGTTAGGTGGGCAATTTCACCCTGTGACACCCAACCATGGGTGAAAACCACATTCTTTGTGTAGGACAATCTATACTGCCCACCCCAAGAGACCAGTTACAGACATGGCAGTCTTATGTGACAATGACACACAGGCACAGCATAGCTGCAATTCTTACCGACTCTCACAGGAAAGTGCTAGATGTGTAACTGATCCCAAAGAAGCCTGGGGGTTATAAATTATCCAAAAGGTCAATGGCGCCTTTGTGAGCCCGTCCCCCGGTGTAATAAGTAAGTAACCCCCAGTATATTTTGCAGAGCATATTATATTATATTTAGTAAGATCAGCTAGATTGTGACGTCTGACATGAATAACTGCAGCTCTTAAATGAGCCATGTTGCTGTATGTATGGAAAATGCCTTGCGTGCAGTGACGTCAGTCCGTCTTACAGTTCTATGCAGCCTAAACTTAGCTCCTCTGTGTGTTACTGTTCTAAGTTACCAGCACATGGATCGCTGACACCGAGGTGGGCGTCAGGAAAGAAAAACTCAGGTGAGTTGTTTTCTTTTCTCAGTCACCTCATGTTGTGCCGACCCGGACATCCCGCATACATGGGGTTAATCCCAAACTGCGAGTTCATGGTGTTCTGCAGGACAAACAATTCTTCTGTTTCTGCTGACAGGAAATTTATTTTGGACACCAAACAACATTTCTCTGGCTGTTGTGACTGAGCCTGTATTTCTGGTGCACAAACACTATGAACTCTGTAGTGAGAATTTTCTACTCACTACAAGAAAAGCGAAAACAATCAATGAAAATAAAAGCTGTGCAGGTCCTAGCCGAGTATTACCAGGCAACTAAACAATGAACATAAGCCTATAATTTGCCTTCTAGAACAAAGCTACATTCAAATATATAGATGGAAGTTCACATAATGTGCCAGAACCTATATATGCCAGCTACTGTTCTCTTGTCAATACATTTGGGATGTTTGCAGTGCACAGTAAAGTAATCTTCCCCAAAGAAAACAACTTTAAAAAGTGCTCCCTCTGTATAACACTAGGTTAAAACACATTGAGGCTGTGCCTGCGTCTTCAGCCGGTCGCACATCTGCGACTTTATGCAAACGCCGCTGCACATCCCTGCGTCCAAATCTCCAAGGACTGAGATGGCCACTGTTGGCGACTGCAGACGCTGAAATACCGATTGGTGTTACCTGGGATGTGGCTCTCCACTCTGGTGCTTCTAGCACACACAGAGCTGATGCAACAAACTGCTCAAATACAGACTGTGCTAGAAGCACCAGAGCATAGAGTGACACCCCTGGCAGGAAAGAGGAACTGCACGGGTTGTGGCAGGTGCAGGGTGCTAGAATGAAGACTATGGTTTACATCCTATATATTAATAAGGCTTTCTGCAATTGTTAACCTGTAATGACCTTTTTGGGAATGATCGGGAGTAAGTTTGCATCAATAACAATAAAAGAAATTCTTCTTATCAGAGTAGTATACTTGTATGTCTTGCACAGTACACGGCACTTCTTGCTGAGCAATGATCTACAATAATGTAGGTGCTCCATAAGATATCTGTCAGGACATGACAAAGCATAGAGAGTAGATGTTTTGTTTATGGTAAATCGAGTGGTATTTCTTCATTGCATAGAAAATCATGGATGGCCATAGGAATAAACAGCAGGGATGTTGGAGCTGATGGAAGTTACATGTACGTTCTTTGTTGAATCACAAATAGATAGTTCTGACAATATTGCAGAATCGCTTGCTTGAGGGGGAAACATACAACATAAATGTACTTTCAGATGGATTTCTGGTTGTAGAATGCTATGGAAAATATTGATCCTATAGAAATTTACCACCACGGCAACAGATTTTATTTGTCATTTTTTAACATAATCACCTTAATATGTAGCACTGCATAACATTTTGGCCCTTTGATAATAACAGTGATATGTATATCAGGCAAAGGCCAGTGATATGTATCGCTAACAATAAAAATATATCCAACGTAAAGCTTAGCAATGTATTAGATTAAACTAACATATTAGCATTTTAATACAACAATAACAGACATCATGAATCATAGATGCTGTAGTAAAAACACATTGTTAAGTTAATGGTTCTATTTTAGGCAGATTGCAATCCCTGTAACACTGTCTAGTTTGGACTGGAAAAACTGCACCCAGTAGGTCTGGACGAAACCTGTCCTGCACTCATGAGATCCAATATGTTTGAAACGGTTTTCTATTTCTACCAATCAAAAGTATGGCTCTGCATGATGGTATTACTCTAGGTCACAATTGTTACTGTGTTTTATCAGTTCACATAAATGTATTATAAATAATAGAAAAAAAATCAAACTATTACCATTTGCTATACCCAGAATGCCCTGATGTAAGGTGTTATAAACAGCAGAGAGCAATAAAGGAACGACATCTTCATAAGCTGGAGGACTGATTTACTCCCAGCCATTAGACAACTATTCACCATACCGTACCTGGGCTGTCAGTGATTGGAGGAGTGCAGCTTGCGGACCTTATTAAGACTTTTTCACTGAAATAAGAAAAGCAGAAAATACAGTTGTTAGTGTAAGAGGCAGTACCAGTACTAGTCATAGGCAGGACATTCCCAGGACTGACCAGCCTCGGCACCATCTCGGGAGATATCTGCTGTGCCTACATTCCTGACTTTACAAAGGACTTTCCAAGTGTGTTTCAGCATGCATTATGTACATAATGTTTTCTCCATTCAGTTATACAGTAATGGGTAAACCCAAAACTCTGTTCCATAACTTCAGCTCAGAGAACCTCCAGCAAGCCATAGAGAATTAGCCTTGCTACATGTGGTGTATAGCTTGTGGGCTGTTTATAGAGCAAATGTGTATTTTATAAAAAGCTTATTTTGTGCGTACTAATCTATCCAACTGTTTGGAGTAATTTATCCATGCACTTCATAAGACATATTTGGGGACACTTAAAAAAAAAATAATTGGGTGCACATTTTATAGTGCAACAAAAGTCACCATAAGACTATTCCCAACTCCAGTCCTCATGTATCCCTAACAGGTCATGTTTTGAGGATTTCTGTGGAAGCAAGTGGGATAATTACTAACCCAGCAAGACAGATTAACTCACCAGTGCATGATTAAGGAAAACCAGAAAACATGACCTGTTGGAGGTACTTGATGACTGGAGTTGGGAACCCTGTCCTACAGTACGGGGACTGACATTATTCAGCACACTGGCTATTGCCCAACTACATCTGCCATGGCTCTCAATAATAGTTACCTATACAATTTGGACGTAGCCATTGAGGCCTGATCTAATATTCATAAAAAAAGCAGCCTAGGAATTTGGGACATAAAAGTGAAGTGTCTCATGCCTCAGTGCCATCACTAGTTACCTGTGAACTAAGGGCCTGATTCAGCACGGATCGCAAGGCTACGTTCGCAAGCACCCGCTCACTGGGAAAATATGCTAATGAATGCAATCACATGGCAAATCGCAGCACTATATCAAGACGCCCATCACTGTATAAAGCCGCCCACTTCCCATGACATGCATCCGCCAGTCAGCGAAACCATCAGTAACATCGAGTAACATCGGAACCAGTCACACAGTTGTGGTTGACCTGACCCTACCTCACAAACTGCTAAACTTCCTGTCACCATCTAGACCTCTGCCAGCGTATACAATCGCAGGGGCTTAATTATGCATGCCCCTATAACGGCGTTCAAACGCACAGGCACGCCTGCGTTCTGCTAACCACCCCTCTCCACCCCCAAACAGTCACTTCATGTCAATCACTATGAGATGGGACTGCGTGCTTACTGCGATTGCTTCCCGATCGCAGTGGCCGGCGCGCGCATGCGCACTGCGATACATATGCATGCGCAGAGCACAAAACCGACCGGCTGTGTGTGAACGCAGCCTTGCAATCCAACCTGAATAAGGCCCTAAGCCTGTATTTTCGGGAATTATTGGTTCAGGTCACAAAAAGGCTGCCAATTAATTCATTGTCTTCTTTATTCTTAAAAAAAACTTTGTGCAATTTTTTTTTAAACAATAAAATAAAAAAAAGATTATCAAAAGATAAAGGCATTTGGTGAAATAATGATGTATTTAACAATTCACTAGAATCAGACGCATCTGTCGTTACACTGACCACACACACACGTCAATCTCATCAGGACTTTATAGCGGGAAGTGAGCAAAACATCTTCTAAACATTTTCATAAATACAGTATGTGACCGTGACACATTATTTAAATATTGAAATCTATGATTGTAGATAAATGTATCTGATGCTCAATTAAAATCTAGAGAATGTGTTATAATGCTCAGCAACTTTGTTAGGTTGAGTTAATAGATCACATGCATCGCTTGTCACCGGTATAATATTCTCATTTTCCAATTCTATTTATCCAGACATGCTCAACTGTTTTGGAGAAGCGAATGACTCTTTTTCCTTATGCAAAGCATGGATTTCATGCAATCACCGAGCTATTAAATGCAACTGAAAATATTTAAACAAATCTCCCCTCCCCGCCCCCAGTAAAAAAAAAAAAAAGAACTATAGTGATGTGAACACATTGGAGTTTGAACAGGTATATCAGGCATGTGGGTGACAGAGGGAAAGCTGAGAGAGCATCCTTAGTGCTGCTGTGGTAACCATAGATACAAGGACACTGGTGGCAGGCTGGTAAAGCAAATATGGCGGAACGTTTGACCGTGGGCATAACACAATGTGCACAGATAAATGCGATGTGGGTGAAGCAAAGAACAGCGCCCATCCTTTTCTAAGCCAATAATGCGTTTGTTTATGACTCTTATAACGCTAGCAGCGGAGGCTAATTCGATAAACGAATAAAACACTCCACGCTTTAATTACCTCTAAATTTTACCTCATAATTTATAAAACGGCAAGGATTCAAAGTGCATGACACAAAATGTCATTTCAAAAAATACATATGGAGTGTGTTCCTTTCCTTGTACAACACTGAAATAGAGAGTAGCACTACCTCTGGGGCTGGTTTAATACTGGATGCATATTGAGGGATTGTTGTGGTGGTACAGATGTGTCACCGACACTAGGCTGAGAGACACACAACACACTGTGCGCCCTTAGAGGTCTATCCCTCGCTGCCAATCTGAATGGCTGCAGCTTTGCTGACACTTGCCAGGCAGCTTTGTCTCCCCACCCATTTATAACGTAACGCAATTTGGCTGCCAACATAGTAAATTCAGCCCTGGGGTTTTGGCTAGATGTAAATTAAAATGTTTTAAATATTTACCCAGGTGCATCCTTATTGCTGCTCGGGCTGGGCCCTTTGAAAAGTGCAGTCTGAACCAGGCCAGTTAGACTGGCAATCTGTTTCTCCATGGCATGCATCCTCTCTCTGTAAAACAAGGGAATAGTCTATTACCAGCATAGTCACTGCACTCATGGGAAGAAGATTAAAATCAGTTTATATCCTAGATCTTGAAATCCAGTGACAAATGCATTCATGTGTGCCTGTCACATACACACGGTAAAGGGCGCTGAGCTGTCACTTTTTCAGGATTTTATTGGCCAGGTTGCTAATAAGGGCACTTGGTGTCAGTGTTTTTTTTTTATTTTCATTTTTTTTTTAATGGGGCAATAGTATTACATGGATAGGAACAGATGGTGGGTATTTTTTTTTTCCTCTCACAAGGTGGCAGCCATTTTGTGAGCTTACCCAAGATTTGTAAAAATGCATCCTATTCCAGTGACACTGACGCCATAAATGTTAATTTAGCCCCAACAAATGGCCCCTTCCACTTGGTGTAGGTGACAGGTACACTAAGCTATATTTCATGGAATATGTATAAATATAAAATAAAATATGTCTCTATAGCACACCTGCCATGCAGTTTGGAAAAATATAACATTGATAGTACAGCCATCATAAATGCCTAAAGGCAATGTAAAGCTGCTAAGACAAGAACTATTGTTGAGAAACTGCCTCTCCCTCTATGTGGCATAAATGCCTCTTGATGTGCACCGAGAATTCAGAGCCAATGTACTCAAATTTAGCAGCTTGATGATGTCACAGAGTGCTTCTCAGGAGCACAGTGTAGAGATCGCTGATAGCTAGCAACCTTCGATGGTTTGCCGCCGATGATCTATGGTTTTACTATTCATTGTGGAGGTCTGATGGCAGGAAGTGCGCCAAATGGGTTTTTTACCCCACAAAGTATAGCCCCAAATCCCTGACTGACCTGCCAGACCCCCAAGCAGGGCTGACCACCGATGGTGTAAAACACAAATGTTTCTCTGTCGTTTCTTGACGTTGATGAATAGCACCATCGATTCGTAACCATTCGATGGCCATTCCTAGCACAGTACATGCCAGTACGTGCAGTTCACAATCATTAATACTGTACTTAAAAATGTTAATAACTGCTCAAGCAATTTGCTACTTCATGCAAATATAAATGTAACATGTCTGTTCAGATATCGGTGCAGGAATGTATTTACAATATATGGGCTATGACTTTGCATACACCATTATGACACAACACCCAAACAGCAGGTACACATAGTGTGCTTCACTCTGGCTGTATAGGAAAATATAAGAGTGTAAGAGATCCCTGGAAAAAAATGGGACATAATTACACATAAATGAAGAAAATTAACCAGAAAACTGTCTCCGTCTATTCAGTCTGTCTATTTGCTACACAGCAAATGCAGCATATTATTATGCAAATGTATCTAATGCAAAGTCATTTGCATGCACAAATTATGCTCAGCAAACAGTTTTGAAAGTACCCACTATGCTAATTCATGAAGAAGAGATACTTTGCAATGAAATGCACTGAAACATAGATGATAAAAAAGATGAAGCTTACTGTATTAAAATCACAAGTTTTTGCAATGTTTGGGAACTGAAGGTATTAATTAACCTATAAATCTACATCATTTGAACTCTGATAGTTCTAGTCTCACTCACACATAGGTTAGTAAGCTTGTTTTGTATGCATCTTCTACTACTTGAACAAATGTGTATAGCCTCACATAAGCAGGAGATAAAGAAGACAAAAGTGAGACTGGTCTAGAACAATATGCCAAACACATAAGTATGTTCAAAGGCAACAGCACAAATTATTTCAGGGGCCAAGTGTGCCGATCTTGTTGGATCCAGGGACCTATCCAATCATCTTATTAAATCAGCAAGGACGTGGCTGCATGTGACAAGAACAGTGTCATGATATCAGGTGGTAACTACTATAAAAATGTGGCACAACAGGTGCAATACTTATTAAGAAGAACTCTTGTTAATTATATATGTACTAATTGAGAAGCATCTGATTAAACCTATATACACATAGATCAGTGTCAGACTGGGGCATGAAGGGCCCACCGGTGGAATGTAGTGGTAGGGGCCCATGCATAAGAGGTGTGGCCAGCCACCACAGATGCTTCGCTAACCAATAGGCAAATCTTGGTGTAGTTCCTATAGAAAGGAACCAAGCACTCATGTTGAACAGTGATACTGCTCCACCAGGTAACAGACCATCTATTAGAGTAACAATGTATGATTGGATGTCTGGAACCTGACACCTAAAGGAGGGAGGTGAGCCCTGAGGCAGTGGGGCCCACCGGGGATTTCCCCTGTTCCCCTGTGGGCCAGTCCAACCCTGAAACAGATTATGAACTTAGAGCCGTGTGGTGGTTTAAACAATATAGGATTTCTCCTGATTTATTCTAAAAGTACATCAACATAAACAAGCTTTAGAATATACATACAAATATAAAATAGAAAAAAAAAGTGGTATTATTAAGATGAATATAGAACACACCTCAATAAAATTAATAATCCTATGGTTGCTACTGCCTTTTACTTTTCTTATTGAGCCGCTTTTAAATATTTTGTATAAGGTAATAGTTAGAGTTGCCCAGGAAAGGGCTGTGAGTATAGTTACCAGTATCCTTATAGTCCTGTTACGGGAGCTGATCACAACATTAAGGGGGGCATTTATCAAAGCTGGGAGAGAGATAAAATTGTAAAAAATAAATTAGCAACCAATCAGCTCCTAACTATCATTTTCTAAACACAGCCTACAAAATGTAAATTGGAATCTGATTGGGTAGTACTTTATCTCTCACAATTTTATCTTTCTCCCAGCTTTGATAAATACCCCAGGCCCTAAATCCGGTATTGGTCGGGTCTGCGCAGGTGATATGAGAGGACCATGAGCACAGAGGGCCTGATTCAGAGCCGGACGCTATTTGCGCTCGCTCGTTCAGAAAAAGGGGCCGGCTATTTAAATTGAGCGCTCGCTCTTTGCGGTCTGTTGACGCCTCTATGTGTGAGCGAGCGAACGAAACATGCGCTCGCTATTTTGTAAAGACGCCCCCTGTCTGCTCGCATCCTACGTCATCTCCGCTATTTATTAGATTAATCGAGTACTTCGAAAGGCGTCTGAACTGCTCGCAGTGCTTGTGGTTGGATTTTCCTACCGCAATCATGCGAACAGTTCAGGCTAAGAAACAACCAAGTGACGTGGCCGATGACGCTGCTTTGTTAATTATGCACACCCTTAAAATGCCCGTTCGGATCTCCACTCCCCGTTTTCAAGCACCTTCCCCTGTTACCACCCACAAACGCCTCATCCTGTCACTCAAATTAGCAGGCACTCGCTATTTTGCGAGCGCTCGATTTCCGACCGCATTGACTGGTTGGTGCATGCGCATTACGACCCATACGCATGCGCAGATGTGTGAACATCGCTCGGAGCGAACGAGCGGCCGCTTACGAGCGGCTCTGAATCAGGCCCAGAATCCCATAGGATAAAAGCAAGATCTGGTTAGTTAAAAGCACTGAATCGCCGTCAATGTAGCTTTAGCCGGAGATCCCAGTGTGCTTAGTGAGCTGGATTAGTCCAAGTCCAGGCAAAGATGTCCAGCAGGGGTGTGGGGTCTGTAGCCAGTTCTTTTTCAGGTGTTCACTTGATCCAAATATGATATAGAGGTATCCAGATGGTATACTCGGCTGCAGTGTCGCAGATTTAGATCCAATATATTGTAAAGATATCTAGGTGATGAGTTGTAGGTTTGCAGGTGTGGCTGAGAACAGGACCCCAGTGTAAAACAGAATTAACGGATTTTAGTGATCTTTCATCCGTCTCCCAAAATTGTAAGTTTCATATACGAGCAGAATATGTAAAGTCCATACAGGGGCACCATGGATTCTCCACCTCAGGTGGTGCATGGAGGTATGCAAGAAGCAACTGACAAAGTTAGATAGTGGAAGGGATAGAGGGCCTAATTCAGCAGTGTACGCAAGTGTACTGCTGAGCGCAGATTCCCGATGACCCGTTCTGCACATGTGCAGAACGGGTCTGCGATCCCGCACGCAGACTGTCAGTGATTGACAGTCTGCTGGCGTTTGTGGGCGGTGGTGGTCTCCATTTCCTGAAACCGAGGCATGTCGCCGCCATTGGGGGGAGGGAAGAGACCAGGATCTCCGTCGGATGATGGAGATTTCCTGGCTTCTTACTCTAATCTGCGGCGGCCGGCTGTGGGACCCCATGGGTCACGCAGCCGGCCGATGGTCCGCAGAGTATCCGATATTGCGTTGGACAACGCAGCTCAGATATGTAATGCAACAGGAGGCGTGATGCCTCCGCATGAATTAACATAATTGCAAGGATCGCAACTGCAAAGCTGCCTGCGTGCATTACATCATATATCTATAGCCTGCGTGCATTACATCATATATCTATAGCCTGCGCGCATTACATCATATATCTATAGCCTGCGTGCAGCTTTGCAATTGCGGTCCTTGCTGAATCAGGCTCAGAGTCCCCTGATAGCATATATTCGAACTGTCAAAAATAATGCAGCAAGAAAAGTGTCAGTACATGCACCCAAGTTCCTTAATGCTGGCCACACATGAGCTGATCGTGTCATTCATCCTAAATAATGGGTTACATAAAGCCAATAGTGCTTTCGGACATCTGCACACATGCAGATAAGTAGCCCTCTGCTGCCTGGATTTATGGGTAAAGCGGAGTATGATCCAACTGATGTACAAAATATTTTATTAGCACATAGCACTCTTTTGGAACCCTGGGCCAATCTGCCACAAACTACCATAGGTGCAAGGGGTGCATCTGCTATGGGGACCACAGCTGAGGGGGGCCCATCTTCCATGTCAAAGTTACAAGTGTTATATACATTTTTCACTATTGGGTGGTACATAGGGGCTCTTACAAACTTTTGCTATGGGGCTTTCCAACACCTAGTTACGCCTCTGGCTGTATGTCTAGCCAATTAGTATTTTTACACATTTGTTTACTTATCAAACTTAAAAAAAACTACTGGCTCCATGTAGTATGACAAGAGTATGGCAAATGTAATATTTTAAAGATTAAAAAGAAAAAGAAAATTATTGGTTTGAGCTGAGAACAGCCCTTCCATGTCCTATGTTATTATACAATAGTAGTTTTTCTAATTTTAATAAAGTACTGTGCATATATGTGCTTTTTATTGTATTAATATGGAATGTAATCCACAGTCTAAATTTGTCCAGAAATAATTTTCATTTAATTTAGATTCTAAACTCAATAATAAAGAGATAACTTTTTTTCCTTTATAACATCTTGAAATGGTGATAAATGTAGATGTACAACAAAATATACTGAGCTGTGGAGCAGAATGCTCCGTCTATTCCTAGATTGGCCAATCTGGAAATAATTCTGGAATTTAAGTAAATTATGGACTTTTCAAGGCTGATCTTGGCTTACTCTGGTAAACCGCAGCATAGATCATTCATGATGGAAACAGCTAGGAATTGATGCAGAAGTAGGAAAACTATGTCTTTTCTTCCAGCCAATTCTATTATTTGCGATGCGGTAACAGCAGATGAAAGGAAAGTGAGGTAAGGGTCCTCATATTTTATTCCATCAAAAACAGAAAAGTCCAGGGTGTTATTATCACTGTGCTGAGAATGGGACAGATTGCAGCAAGAGATACAGCGTCTATCACTGCAGGCAGTACATCTAGGTTTATAGGGTCGCTTAGTGACTTCAAAGGAAAATAGAATTACCCTTCATATTATCAGTGTCCTCTAGTGCTCTGGAAAAAGCTACACTAGGGGTGCACAACCCTAGGGCTGGAGTCACAGATTCTGTTTTTAGGGACTACTAATATGATATACAATACATTCTCTTGGTAACCATCTCTTTGGGGTCCCAGAACAATAGTACACTTAACCTTGAGGAAATGTTTTTTATGGGAGCAGGAATACATTGGTCAGGTTCTTGTGATGTGCTAGATATTTCCCCAGCAGACGAGGCCCCCCCCATGTCAACCAATTTCTTTACTTACAATGGGCCTCGTTTATTAACGAGTTTTATCACCAAAACGAGTGATAAATTTCACTGTGTATGATAATGGTGCTCCAGCCAATCAGCTCCCAACTGTCAGAAAAATTACAGTTGGGAGTAGTATTATATATAGCGTTCCCGCTAGGCTATTTTAGCGGGGCGCGGCGCCCTGCCCTCCTTCTGGAGGGCAAAAAGCACCCTGCCCTCCAGGAGGAGGGCAAAAAGCGCCCTGCCCTCACAGCCTGCAGGAGCCGTTCTCACCCGCGGGACGCAGTGTCCCGCGGGTGGAGAAACATGCGGTGACCCGGTCACCGCCGGAGAATAGACGCCGGGCGCATGCGCCCGGCATCTATTCTCCCTGTCTGCAGGGCTTGGGGACTGCCCGGCGTGTCCGTAAGTGCCGGGCACGCCCCCAAGAGTGACGAAAAGGGGACGCGTCTTATAGACACGCACCTTTTCCGATGACCGCGCCCCCTTCTCGGACGCACGCGCGCGGGCATGCCCTCTCTAGCTCCGGCGCCCTGCCTCCCGCCGGAGCTAGAAGGAACACTAATATATATATTTACACACACACACACACACACACGTCACGCATACATTACACACACACACTTACCATGCTGCAAGTTGGAGATGGAGACGGGACCAGGCACCTTGTCAATAAGCCCCGCCCCAAAATGCTGCGATTCGCTGGTCAATTGGGAGGGGCGGAGCCAAATTATGCAATTCTAATTCTATTACATCATATTGGCTCCGTCTCCTCCCCATTGACCCGGGAATTGCGGCGTTTCCCGACAGAGAGCGGGACTTAATAACATGGTGGTGCTTGCTCTGCCCTATGTCAGGGGGGGTTTCTGGGTACTCAGAAACCCCCCCTGCGTGCGCTACTGCCAATGTTGGGTGGCCCTTAGGAGAGACATCATAGCTTCACTCCCAGCCCATCAAAGACATGGCGGAGAAGCAATTTTATAGGAAGAAAATGACGGACACTTCTTCTCCATGTTTAGTGGCTGATGTACAATGGAGGTATTAATAACTCTGGATGAGTGACATGTTACCTATTCTGTGTTTTAGTTTCCCCCCTAACCATTGTCACCCAGGCAATTGCCTAGGTCAGAGGTTCCCAAACGCGGTCCTCAAGGCTCCCCAACAGTTCAGGTTTTAGAGATATCCATGGTGGAGCACAGGTGACTTAATTATTACCTCAGTCAATTTGCTTCAACCACCTGTGCTCAGCCATGGATATCTCTAAAACCTAATCTCTAAAGCTGTTGGGAAGCCTTGAGAATGGCGTTTGGGAACCTCTGGCCTAGGTTCTTCTAGTGGTGTCACAGGCACTGAATCACCACCTTGCACCATAAGGGCTCATATGCACCGGTTGCTTTCTCTGTGCCTCTGGTATGTTCCGTCAGAGACGTGTTACTGATTTATCTACTCTGTCTGGCCGTCCAACACTTAAAAGACAAAATAATCCGGCACTCCACCACTAAAGGTGCGTATCCACAAGGCGATAGAGGAACAACAGTACGATTACAACATTGTAATCGTACAGTCGTTCCTCATCCTGTATTGTCCCTCATCCCTGAACATGCACAATCTGTCGTTATTGGCATATTGACCGGCATGTCCAGGCAATGATTGATATCAAAAACGACCAGCGGGAGCGCACATCGCTAATAGTTTTCAAAACTTTTAATGAATGATTTGTGAATGATTAATGAGCGATTGAACGATAACGATGTTGTTATCGTTCAATCGCTCATTTTAACCGCCTAGTGAATACGCACCTAAAGAGGTTAGGCACTTGTCTTATGCATTGGAAGAAATATTGAAATGAAATGACTGGAGAGAAACAACTGATAGGTAATTTGAAAATAATCACAAAATCATCCAACAAAATTTTGTGGCAATAAAGTAATGAACAAATAATTTTCCTATGATCAGAGAGACTACTGTTGTTATATAGGGGAGGGGGGATTTATCAAACCTTCTACAGAGGACAAGTGGAGGTGTTGCCCACATCAACCAAAAAGATTCTGACTATTATTTTATAGAATGTATTAGATAGATGATAACTAGAATGTGATATGGGCAACAGATCCACTTGTGCTCTTTAGAAGGTTTGATAAAATCTTGTTTGGTTGCTATGGTTACTGACCTGTTCCATGACAATCAGCAAACAGATCTGATAATCCAGTGTAAGGAAAACCATGACAGCAAATGTTTGATTGGTTGTTTGGAATTTTTACACATTTTCATTTTGATAGATGGCGTAAATATCCGATGCAAGTTACATAGTTGCTGATTATTGCTGTTAATTGCTGAATTTATTTGGATTGCTTAATGCAAAATCGTTTGCTAAACTGTTTTGGCAGGGTTATAGCTGTGCATGTTCTTCTGTGCACCTACAGTATACCTCAAACTAGCTGCACACTATAGGATTTTGCCCAATGTAGACCTATTCAGATCGACCAAAACGATCCGTATGTACAGCGTACACACTACCTAGTGTTCTCGCTAGAGCTGGCCATCAACCATCAATATTTCAAAATCATCGACCGTTTACGGGCGATGTCAATTTTTTTTTTATATTGATGGGGGAGAACCAGATGTTTTCCCTCCATCGATGTAAAGGCATAACCAAATGTTTGTAAAAAAATTTTTTACCAAGTGCAGGGACATAGCTCCACCCTCCTGGCACCTGCGAAACCCCGTCCCCATGTTCTGATTGGCCTATGGGCCAGTCACAAGACAGGGATGACCATCAGTTGGTGAAACCATCAATGATCAAGTTACTAGTTTGTAACCATCGATTGTTCCATGCTATTTTACCATCGATGGTAACCACTGATGGTTACACCACCGATGGCCATCCCTAGTTCGTGCTGTCCAATTTAAAAGTGCCAAAATGCATCTGTTCTCCCTGCAGGGTGAGCTTGGGGTACCCCAGCATCTCCGTGAGTGCTGGGCACCCCCCATAGTTATGTAAAGAGGGTGCGTTACAAGGACATGCCTCCTTTCCACATGACCACGTCCCCTTTAAGGGAGTGCAAAAGTGCCATTTTCGCAGTCAGGCGCCATGCCCCTGTGCCCCTCTAGAATTAACACTACACTACCCAACATGCATTTAATTCCCTTTGCTTCTAATTCGCTAATCACCCAATATCAGTCAGGTCACCACGAAAATTGTATAGTGTGTGTACTCAGCTTCAAACACAGGTCATGTGTGATTATTTGCATATTTTCTAAACAAATATTTAGAAAGCGTCGTCACACTGCAGCATCTCACCATAAACTGATCAGTCTGTGAAACCTACCACACTTTAATAATGACAGACACACAATTCTTTTTCACTCTGATTATCATCTCTCACTTCTTTTCCAACTGTAATAACGTGTCGAATTAATGTCCTGAAGACAAAAGGGCTAGATTTACTACTCTGCAGTTTATTAAAGCCAATAATGATTAGCAGATTCGACCCGATTAATTTAAAGCGGCCTGCTAAACTAGGCTGGTTTAACATTTCATTTCTGTTGCCGCTTTAAATCCATCAAGCAAAGTTGCCGATCATCGGTGGATATGACAAATCGCGGAATAGTAAAGAGATTTTTCTTTTTCTTTTTTTTTTTTTTTTTTAACACCAGTTAACTAATGCAGTCCAGAATATTGCAAGAGGAAAATAAGTGGGAAAAGCAGCAGCATTCTAATTACACTGTGAATAGTAGTCAGATAGGCAGCCCTTCTAAGAAACATTTTTTTAGCACTATCTGGTAACAACATATAAGTGAACACATACAGGGCTTCAGTTCTTATGGTGCATACACACGGTCAGATTTTTCCTTCAGATCTGAACGATAACGATTTAAAAATCGTTCAGTCGTTCATATCTGAAGGAAAATCTGACATATCGGACATGCCTGAACGATGGACGATGAACGATGCGCGTTCCCGATGGTCAGATAACGATATCTGACATCTGATGTGTTTGCAGTTAGACTTGGATGATTCCATTCATTTTAATGCAGTCAAAAAACGTTCAAATCGTTCAAAACTTTGGTAAAATCGTTCAATCGTTCATCTGACAAATCTGACCGTGTGTATGCTCCATTACAATCAGATGTAGAGTGATAGAAAGGGACCTCCAAAAACACACTAACAACTTATTATTGGAAGCAAAAAAAAAAATCACTCTCTGTAAGGCTCCTACTGTATGTTGCCTGGAGGCCGGCAGGGGAACATCGCATAACTGCTCTGCCTTGACATTGCCTGTGCATGGAATTTCCTCTTGTTGCAAAGAAAAAAAAGAAAAAAAGTAATTTTACCCTTGTGGTTACTAGTGTATGATATATCAGGGGTAATGGAAGTTCAGCAATGCTGACCTGGATCTGGATCAATGCTTTATTATCGCTCAGAGGACTTGTCACACCCTACACTGAAATGCAAACAGCACGGGAGGAGCTAATACCTGACTTCTTACTGCAACTGGACCTTAATATACTTCTTCCCTTCTGGAAAAAAACAACAACTATATTTAGCATTTTTCCTTAAAAGCAAATAAAGATAAAAGAATTTTGAAAACAAAAAAGCATGATAAAGAAAGACTGCCATGATTCTCGGTGCCACGCCCTCACCCTTACCACGTCTGGTGAGGTCTAAGACATGGCTCAGCACAGGATCACATGATCATAGGTTTCGGCCTGTGGTTCCATCTCATCTAATTTACAAGCTCGGAATTACTTTCATACTAATAAGTACTTCTAAACTTTGGCTTTTTAGGATTACAGCACAAATGCAACTAAATATCATAAAACAACTCATATTATAGCGGTTTCTGGTTCCAGCCTTGGCATTCCACAATCCTTTTGTTTATGTAAGGGCAAAAATAATGGTGAATCCTTAGTCGGCTATATGTAATTTTTGTTTTATTATAATGTCCATAAAACAGATAATACCGAACGCCGGCATGCCGAAGGTAAGTATAGGGTGGGGAGGAGGGGGGATGGTTTATGGGTTAGGCACTAGGGGGAGGGTTAGCGTTAGGCACTGGGGACTGGGAGGTTAGGGTGAGGAGTGTGTGAGGGTTAGCATCCCAACTGTCGGCATTACATACCTAACCCGATCCTTCACAATGCCGACTGTCACAATACACAGCGGCATCCCGACGGTAAGTACAGGGTTAGGGCTAGGCTGTGGGAGATTTAGAGTTAGGCTGCGGGGGGATTTAGGCTGCGGGAGGGAGGGGGGGGGTAGCCATTGGGATGCTGCTGTGTATTACGAACGTGACCACTGATAGTCCAGCAAAATTTAAATTCTGGCACAGTGCTGCAGCCAAGGGTGCTGGATAACGAGTGGTGTACTAGTAGTTACTGATCAGCATTATATATAAATATCTCAAGTTGGGTCACGGCATGGAACCTTTTACGTATTGTATATATTTGATGCTGATATTTGAATTTTCTGCACAACTGAGAGACAATTATCACATTGCATAGAGAAAAAAAAATCACCTTTCTTCCCATTCAAAACTTTATCTTAAAAAGCCTCAATTTTGACCTATCCTGGAACATTTACTTGTCTGTTTGCAGGTCTTAGTAGAGTCCCTTTTAAACAAGGCAATAAGTATTAGGATTACTTGTCATTTCATTCAAAAATAGTAAGACAAGGAAGCAAACTGAATAAAAGCTAAAAACAATAAATAATCTTCAGTCATATATTTAATATTTTGAAACACCTTATTGTATGTCTCGTCCTGCTGAGTCCATGATTTATTTCTTGATTATGATCAGCATTTAAAAAAATATATTTTTATTTAATTATCATTGTTGATGTCAGTGGTCTTTGGCCCTCATTCAGAGCCGGTCGCTATTTGCGGTCGTTCGTTCAAAAACAAGGGGTGGCTATTCAAATGATCCGTACGCACATTGCAGTCTGTTCACACCTCTAAGTCTGAACGAACGAGCAAAACATACGCTCGTTTATTTGTTAAAAACGCCCCCTGGCCGCTCGCACCATACGTCATGTCCGCTATTTATTAGATTAATCGAGTACATCGACCAGCGTATGAACTGCTCGCTATTCTTGTGGTTGGTATTTGCTACCACAAATTTGCGAGCAGTTCTGGCTATAAAATAACCCAGTGACGTGGTCATTGACGCTGCTGTTTTAAATATACACACCCATAAAACGCCCGTTTTGACCTTTAAGCACGCCTGCGTTCGGATCTCCACTCCCCATTTTCAAGCACCTTCCCCTGTTACCACCCACATACGCCTCATTCTGTCACTCAAAATAGCAGGCACTCGCTATATAGCGTACAAACGATTTTCGGCCGCACTGACTGGTTCGCGCATGCGTACTAAAAAGCGTACGCATGCGCAGATGTGCAAACATCGCTCGGAACGAGCGTACTGCCGCTAACGAGCGGCTCTGAATGAGGGCCTTTATTTGTTCTATTGGGTCATCTAATTTTATGTTTGCACATCAATTCGCTATAACAGATGGAAATATACAGGGAAATAGCGGAATGATTTATAGCCATGGTGCACTTAACATTCATGAAAAAATCAAATGTAAACAACGTCTGCTGGTATATTTTACCTATGACTGATTACATGCGTAACAGCAGCAACAACAATTCTATGTATCTGGTATCATACAATTCTCCAAACCATCAATATGCTGGCTAAGAGGTGCTCAAGCCCTAGATAACCGCGATATAAATTAAACATTTCAGCAATAAAATATATTATAGCTAGATTAGCTGTCAAAATAACAAGTCAGAAAATGAAAAGTGGATTAATGTTACAATTGCTACTCAAAAATAATTAACATTATTCATAAGATTATGATTTAATTAAAAGGTATTGATATTAGTTCAGGCAGAATTTTTCATAAAAGTCTTGTAAGGGCGGTTTTATGTGCGCAAACACTATGGTGGATGAAGAGAATATATATGCAGTTATTTCCCATCTATGTATATATGCTTGTCTATTTACAGCAGGGATGGGGGTATTTGTGTACTTTACGGACTCAAGTGTCCTACACTCATTATTATTATTAATCATGGCAATGTCTAAATCCCCTTCACGGAGAGGACCCTGACGTCATCAGCCAGTGTCCAGCGTCATTCCTTACCATCCAAGTGGGCATAGAGGGGGAATATAACCTTGTGGTGAGTGTAGTGAGCCACCGAGCCCGCGAGGGGACAACTTTCTTTTTAGTTGGGGACAACTATCGGTACTTGTGTACGTAAAGTACACAAGTACCATTTAAAACATTAATTGGGTTCTCACTGCAATGAGTCCGTAAAGTACATAAGCACCAGGATAGGGAACCTCAAGCCCGGGGGCCATATAAGGCCCGTAGAATCATTTGGTCTTGCCCTTTGAGCTTTTTTCTGCTAGCTTCATCTGGCTAGCAAGGTGTCTAGAATGGCACCCTGCAACCAGAATCTATGCAGCAGTGCCGCCTGGGGCATCTTTAGGATGCTTCAGACGGTCATAACCCTGTTCTTACTGCTCCCAGGAGCATCCTTCGGATGCTCCAGGCATTGCTGTAATCACCGGCGATTGTGACCCAGCCCTGTGTGACGTTACACAGAGAGGGCGTGGCCTGCACCAGGCCCGCAAATAATGTTATATGGCCGCAAATGGCCATTGGCAGAAAAAAGGTTCAACACCCCTAATTTACAGTGATGCAGATAATATGTAGCACCTTATACATAATAATAATTGTGTTAGGCCAGATTAGAATCAGGTGGATGGTGTTATAGCTCCAGGCCTTCACATAAAAATAGGCCCATCGTCAGGACAGCATGATGATCACCAGCTAATTAGCTGGTCATAAATCTTATGTATTAAAATTGTATTTCTAGTTTTCCCACAATTTTTATTTTATTTTTTTTATATTTTTATGTATATAGGGAGACATTGGGGCTGTAGGTAGTGTACACTCTCACATGGCTATAGCCACACCCACACAGCACTGGTCACAACTCCTCCCCTTCTCAGTATAGGTGCGTGAATATTTTCAGCCCCAGGTCATGCTTGCCAACATTATGGCGGGGCAGCCAGGTCGGCATAGTGGGGGAGCATGATGTGGCATAACGAGGACATGAAGCTTTATTGGGGCAGAGCGGGTGGGCGTGACCACACGATTGCGTCATCATGGCCCCACCTCCCGCTACACAATGCAGATTTTACCGTCATTGTGAAGCAGGGGGTGGGGCCACGATGACGAGATTCGGGGGGACAGAGGTAGGTGGAAGACTTGCCCACTTTCTGGGCAGCTGGGAGCGGCATCCAATTTTCATGAGCCTCCCAACCATTCCGTGAGTGTAGGCAAGTATGCCCCAGGCCCATGTGGTTCTTAATCCGGCCCTGGTAACGAAACGTGCAGTTTCGTTACAAATTTATCCTTAAACAGTGAAATTATCAGACATCCAAATTAAATAATTTTATAGGCACTATGAAACACTTATCAATAGTAGGGCAGGATCTAACATACATACCAACTAGTTACATGTCTTGGACAGGAAATAAAGGGGAAGCATTAAAAAAAAAATTATATTTGTATATTGATTTTATTCACGTTTTATGTTGCGCTATGCTATATTTGTTGCACTCATTTTTACAGGGCATTAAATACATAAGAGATGAGCATTTGGGTTACAGGTCATATTTAATCACAATGCCTAGACCAGTGGTTCCCAAACTTTTTTGACTCAAGGCACCCTAGAGTATCAGCATATTTTCAAGGCACCCGTAGGCCAAAAGTTTGTTAATGAGAAATTCACAACAAAAAAAATATTAAGTAAATTGTGCTTCCCTCTCATCCTTAGGCTCAGTTATGTGGTGGTGAACAGGTTTGCGCTTCTGTTTGTCCACATATTTACATTACATTGACCATGAATAATTTGATTTGGTTTTGGACCACCAAGTTGAGGCACCCCTTGAAGTATCCTAAGGCACCCCAGGGTGCCATGGCACACAGTTTGGGAACCACTGGCCTAGACTGTTTCAAAACATTGTTCAATCATCAATAAGATTGAAGGATAAACTTTACTGTTAAAAAGAACAAGTTAACTGCACAACATAACATGGAGGATAAACAGGAAGAAGCTATAAATGTCCACTACCACTATACAGAGAGACTACACAGTGACATCTTAGGATACAGCGCCACCTACTGTCCCTACAGTATAGCTTCTCATGTCATACTTAGCTTGAAAGCAGTTATTATTCCAACATAGGCAGTGACATAGAGCCTCAGTTATCAACAAGTTTTATCATTCACAACAGGTGATAAATCTCGCTGCATGTGATAAATGGTGCTCCAGCCAATCAGCTCTTATTTTTCACACAGATGACAGTTGGGAGCTGATTGGCTGGAGCAGCATTTACCATATGCAGCGAGTTTTATCACTCATTGTGAATGATAAAACTCGTTGATAAATGAGGCCCAAAGTCTCCAAATACAACCATGCATAGAAACTTAGAGACAAATGCCTAGGGTTACCACGCATAAACATACAAAAATATTTTTAATTAGCTCTTTTTTTTTGTCCGTTCCTTCTCGTGCCCACCACGGGCTACAGAGTAGTACAGAGTGAGTGTAAAGGGTACAGAACTTCTGCTGTATGAAAGTGAGTAAATGCACCCTCAGCTACAAGTTCTATATTCAGAGTTTGCAATCCTCCTCCTCACATGCACAAGTTGTGGAAAACACGCTACGCCACACCACGCCAGCCTCGGCACACTTTGATGAAACTGGAAACATAACTCAGAGGACTGTGGCTGTCACTGCACTGTAAGTACCTCACTAAGGGCTCACTCACACGGGTGCTCCTCCGACGCCCGTTATACCACTCTTAGTGAGCACATCTTAACTGGCACTGGACATATGGATCATTGGGCCTGATTCAGAGTTGTACGCTAGGCTGATGTTTTTGCAGTTGAGTGATTATCGACATTCTGCGCATGCGCCCGAGCTGTACCAGGCATGCGTCAAATTACATTAGTCGCTTGCAGCGAGTATTGATTTGCAGTGTGATTTGACAATCAGGGATCAGTGGGGGATGGTAATGGGGAGTGTCGGCTAAAAACGCAGGCACGTCGACCGCATCATGTGTCTGTGATCCTGTACACAAGAAAAATGGCTCCAGTGTCTCAGTTCCTGCGGCCATTCTGCGCGACCATAGAGTTAAGGCCCCCATACATCAGAGATTGATTGCAGCAATCGTGCAATTTGCAATCGATTGTGTATTAAAATCTTTCCCTTTTCAATCGATTGCAGATTGCAGAATTGCCACAATCGATTGAAAAACGGAAAGATTTTTATACACAATCGATTGCAAATTGCACGATTGCTGCAATCAATCTCTGATGTATGGGGACCTTTACACAGAACTGCTAACATTGAATGATCTGCGGCAGGTGCTGCGTCTTTGCACGGAGATGCTTGGATTTGCTAAGAAGCCGGTGGATGTCTCAATACAATTCCCATTGGCTGCGCCATTTGCATTTTTTCGCACAGCAGCTGTATACTGGATCGTAGCTGTGGTGGCACTAGCGTATATTTCTCAATCAGGACCACTGAACCCTAGGAAGAACATGCCGACAGCACGCACGGACGTTCAGTGTAAAGGCTGAACGGACATAGATAAAGTGTGACCTTTTGCATCCATGTCTGTCCACCCTTCAGTCATGTATTCTGTACTGTCTTCCCAGGGTACACTGACCACTATTTGCAGTATCAGTTCACTGTGCCTCAGACCAAACCCAACAGGGCGCCAGGGAAAGTGCCAGTGCGTACGAGTCATGAATTTCACACTATGCCCATCCTCATAGGCCACATCCCTGTATACAGCTCTGGGAAGGACACACGGGCTGCACTAGGGCACACAGGGCAGCTGGGACAGTGACACCTGCCGGCTCCCAGAATTAAAAAATGTTTCAAAAATTTGAACCAATTAGGATACTAGAAAGGTTTTAGTTTTAAATATCTACAACATATGGCACAGTGGTATAGCCACTTTAGGTCTTCATGATACAATAGGGTGCACAGTATTTTTAGTTTCCGTTTTCTCTAGCACTTTTTCTTATCTTATAGCTTCTTGAGGACAGAATACCATACACTACCACACTTCTAATTAAAACATATCAAAGGATAAAAAAAGAGAATATACTTCACAAACACTCAGCAAGGAACTGAGACTATTAAGCAAGGGAACGTCAAGAATAATCATCTAGGTTCCATTCACATGCACCAATCACAGACACCAGTATCACAGTGTTGTCCTGAGTCTAGTAGTGTGCACTTGTGGTTATAGTAATGCTACAGACATATTTCATTATTCAGGAACACATTTTGTACTGTTATCCCCTAATGAACGTTGCCTTTACTGATGCCACACCATAAGCCATGCGGTACTGGACAGAGATAAAAGCCAAGATCAAATTCTGCAAGTTGCCAGGTATAGATTAGTGCACAGCTCAGACCTAAAGTGTAGGACACATAGGGGCCTATTTATCAATGTGTTCAGGTCAGTTTTACATGTGGAAGCAAAAGTTTCAGCATTGTTCACACATTTTCAAGGATCGAAGCTATGAATCGATGTATTAATGCAGCAGATATCACAGAAATCTCAGTGATCATTCAAAACTGAGGATTGTGCTCGTCAGCCCGCTGATCCTTGCTCCTTCCCACAGAAAGAGGGTTTGGCCCTCACAGTGCCATTGAAGAGCTCAGCAGCCTAAACTTTCATTGCTATAGATGACCAAATACATCTAGCCTCCTTGAACGTTAAACAGCCCTACTACACGCACCATGCCATGGCCTTTTGTGCGACTTTTTCCCTTAAAATGCATCTTATTCGTACAGCGGCTGTGACACTGTAACATGGCATTTTGCATGCAGATTCACCCGCATATCATTTTAATCAACAGAAGGTGTTTGTGCATCCCATTCGCATCGCTTTGCGAGTCATGGTGGGTACACACTACACGATATGCTCCCTGAGCGATATCGTGTAGTGTCCCCGGCAGGCTGTGCTCAATGTCGTTCATGACATTGAGCACAGCCGCTGAACGATATCATTAACGATATCGTTCAGCGCCGGGCTCTCTCCCCCATTCCCTGACATGCAGCAACCTGACGAGATTGTCAGGTTGGCCTGCATGTCAGCCCGATGAACGATAATGACGAACGACCCGCGGGAACGCGCGTCGTTGTTATCGTTCATCTTTTTGGGGTTAAAAATGGACGATAAAGTGGACGATTGAACGATAACGATATCGTTATCGTTCAGTCGTCCACTTTATCGCCCAGTGTGTACGCACCTTAAGACGCATTTTAGGGAAAAAGTCGCACAAAAAGACGCCCGGGGCTATAGAGTCACACGTGCTCACGCGTTATGTGTAACACTACTCGTAGCGCACGGAAGATAGGTGTATGTTGACACATCTGTAGTACTAGTGGGTAAAGTGTCACTGTTATACTTCTCTGAGAAAGGTACTTATGAGAGCATCTGTTCCGATAAGTAGCATCGGAACAATAGGATAGGAAAACTTGACGCAAATTGAAAAGAAAGACCCCCATAGAGAGAGACATACTACATATCTACTGTATGTACCATAAACACAGACTGATGACAAAAAAAAACATAACATTTGTACAAACAGGACAAAATTAATGTCAAAACCCATTACAGTACAGAAATACAGTGGTTTAATCAGGAGAAATACAAGCATATACTATTGGTATCACAGGCCAAGTATATAAAGTGGTATTTCTTCCCTATTCCGGTATGGTTAACATATTAAGTGCAGTCATGAACAGCCTAGAAGCCTCATTCCACTAAACATGCAGTTAGGTTGATTAGCATTTTAAAGTACATGCACTTTTCCTCAATAGAGAACCAAAGGACTCAATTCAATCATACCCATGGCAGCCATGTTGTTGTGGTCTGAACTTATATATACGTGAGAATGAATTTACCAAGAATTTAATTGGTAGTTGCTAGTGCATTGAGTGTGCAACCTGATGAATGGGTACTGTTTCCGCTCGCATAATGGCTACACAGAAGATTATATTGTTGAAAAACAGTAAATCAGACACTTTCACTTTTTTTCCTATTGATATGTACTTCAATATACTAAGGTTTACATCACATAATACACATCTTGTTGTGACGGCACTGGTTATTTTTTTAAATGACACAGTGATAATCTACAGCACAGATAGGAAGCCATCCTGACATATTAATGAGAGTTTCGACAGAATCTGGTTGAAATTTGAGGATGTGTGTAAAATACAGAGAGCGGGTGTGTTTTCCTGATAAAATTACAAAACATGATCAAAAAGTGATGTAAGATTGAGCTGTTACCGTGTATAGTTATCTTTGGGAGCTGCAGGAACACCGTATCCGCCAAACACCTGTTTATCAGTGGGAGATGAGACAATATCAGCCATTCCGAGTATGCCACCAGTGTTCCGGACCTTGGCCTCCACAAACATTCCAGGACCTTGTTCTTTTTTAAACGACTGTCGGACTGGAGAGGATCTCTCGCTTTGTATGGCGTGGAGAGGTACGTGGGGGTTGTGCCCATGCATTTCCATCATCCTAATATCAGTCACTCTGTGAGGGGAGGCTGGAGGAGTTTTAGAGCCGAGTGCCGGCAAATGGCTCTCCAAGTGTTTCCTCGTCTTTTGTCTATAAACAGACTGTTCCATCATTTCCATTTGCATAGAATTGTTTGAATAAGTGCTTGAAGACCTCATGGCACCCCTGTGGAAAGCAATCACGTGGTCGGGCATGTCCAGTGGGTGCCCACCGTGTGATGATGCCACACTCATTCGCCCTTCGTGATATAGGTAGGGCTCTGCATACATACTGTCATTTCGGATCAACTGGACGTTTTTATTGCCCAAATCCTCATCTGGTTTTACGTCCCTCCTTTCTAAGATGGCACTGGGGCTAGGAGATATGGATCGGGAGACTGGCAAACTGGATAACCTTTCCCTTGTAATTGTAGTGTTGCTCTGCCCCACTGGTGGACGTCCACCCCCATATGGAATCCTTGATGGAGATGGTGGCATCGAATGCGGCACAGGGGTAGGAGGTGGAGATATTGGCCCCCCATGAGAAGGATATGTTGCTGACCCAGGCCGGTGGACTGTTGGGCCTTCTCGAACTGTGTATGTAATATCTCTTTGCATCTGTTGAAAGAAAGAATTGAAGATGTAAGACTTCCAGCATTTATTAATCAATACTGATTCAATAAAAATAAAACTTACTAAATGCTTACTTGCCCGTAACACAACAAACATACAATGGAATCCTACACCAAAGCAAACTGAGCATAAATATATATTAGATACACTATTTGTGTGTACTGTGCTATGTAAATGTCCTGGCTTATTATTTGTCACAAGTAAATAGGATGAGTACATACAAGACAGCTAATATTATACAAATGGAAGTACTAGTAACAGTATTCTTAATCTAAAGATTGCTATAAATCAGGATTGTAGATGTGGTTTCCAGCTGTACCTTCTAGGGAGCTGAGCCGTTCCTAATTGACACTGCCACGCCGATAAAGTCAGTAAAGGATAAGGGATCAAGTAAACTTCTTATTGCATATATAATAAATAAGTTCCACTTATATATTCCAGGAAAACAGCAGAATGATGGAATTGCCACCAAAGTAAGCAGCTTTACCATGCCCACTGGACAGATCAGGTTGGTGGCTAGCTATACTTAGTTTACATCAGTGATTCTCAAACTCGGTCCTCAGGACCCCACACAGTTCACGTTTTCCAGGTCACCCAGCAGGTGCACAGGTGTAGTCATTACTCACTGACTTGTGATTCTGGGCTCTATTTACTACAATCCGCATTGCGAATTTCAGGCAATTTCACAGGGATTTACTAAAAATCCCTTACAGGGACTGAGCTTGCGATAAAGCTCTGTCCCTGCGAATCCCCTCCGCACACTTATCACGGTATTTTCGAAAAAAATACTGTGACATGCGCCGACCGTCGGTAAGCCCTGCCCGCTGCTAAGCCCTGCCCCCCGCGATCGCGGTCCCCCCCGCGACCCCTCCTCCCTTAATTACACTTACCTGCAGCGATCGGTGCTCCGGTGATGTGCTCCGTGGCTCCGGTCAGCTGACATCCCATCCTGCACTGGGACCAAGTCAGGTGACGACCGGGCTCCAGTGCAGGCTGGGAGACCAGCTGACCGGAGGGGAAACATCACCGGAACCCCGCTCACCGGCCCCTGGACTCAGGTAAGTTTTTTTTTTTACTAGTTCATTTTTATTATTTTTTTTTTACAATGCATCAGCGTGTGGCCTGTTTACACCACACAACTGATCACTGGGGCCGGCTCTGGGCTCTACTCTGCCCGTTAGAGCAGAGCAGGAGTCCGGTAACCGGGGAAGACCCTGATAACGCCACCTCCACGCTGCTGTGTGCTGGGCTGCACTGGGAGACTGCTCGCGGCTGCTAAGAAGCAGCCACAGCAGTCTCCTATGCCTGATCGCGCCCCCCACTGGTTATGCTTCGGGCTGAGGGGGCCCACGGTGCCCCCCTCGTCAACACGTGGCGCTGCAAACTGATTTTTATATAATTTTTTTAATCTAAGGGGGACCATGTTTCCCGCGATTAGGCCACGTCCCCTTTTTTCTCGTGGCCCCACGCGCGGCTCTTGACGGGCCTGACTAGCAATCTACAGACCCAATCAATCTGTGAAATCCAACTTGTTGGAGAATCTGATTTAACAATTCCAATCACTTTTTGGTTGCAATCTGCGATCTGTGAAGCCCATACATTGCAGATTTTTATACACAATCGATTGCAAATTGCAGAATTGCGACAATCAATTGCTGATGTATGGGGGCCTTTAGGGTGCCTTGAGGATGTAGTTTGGGAACCTCTGGTATACACATTAGGGATAACTAGTCAATTTTAATGGAAGAGTATTATAGGGCTCTTAAAAAATATTGGTATGATTTATCACGTAATGTTCCCTTACACTGAATAAGTTATTAGCAGACAGGTTAGTAAGGCTATACTTACTTACTTCTATGATAAGCTACTGTCAGAATGACCTCTGCTGCAAGTGGCTGCAGACTGAGGGTCTGAATCACTACCGATCGCAACTGCGAATGCAATAGCGATTACGCACGCATTTCAACTGCGATAGTATGCTAATCCATTGCGATCGCTATGCCGCGGCAGCACTACCCAAGGACGCCCACTTTACCTAATACACATCCGTAATGTTTAGCAAGGCTGCGAAACCATCGGTACAATCGAGTACCATCATAGCCTCACGCACACTTGCACAAGGTCAGACCTTACTCAGAAATTGCTAACCTCAACGCACGCTATCAGGCCTCAGGCTGCATAACGTATCGCAATAGATAAATTATGCATGCCCACACTGGCACGTCTGCGTTTCACCGAACCCCGCCCCCTCGTCACCACCCTCAAACGGCACTTCCAGTCAGTCACTATGCAATGGGTCTGCGTGGTTACTGCAATCGCAGTCCCGATTGCAGTGGCCGGTTCGTGCACAGCAATGCACGCAACAATCGGCTACTTGCATGTGTATTAGCAGTTGCTCTCCAAGCTGAATAAGGCCCTGGGAGTGCCGTTAGTACATACTCTTTATACTGGATGCGTGCAGCAAAAAAAAAGGAGCATAAAAACCACAGCTTTAGGCTCGTGGAGGGAGCCATCCCTGGTGCTTTATTCAGAAATGCAAATAAATAAAAGGTTTAAAAAAGAAAACGTCATTCATAAATAAAATTAAAAAATCTAAAATTTTGATCTACACTCGTAACATCTTGTGATTTATAATGGCACCAGAACAAATACTAGTCAAGGAGTGCAATAGTGAAGAAGCCATCTTGTTCAATCAAACTCCATCTTGTCTTAAACTTGTAGATGTGACAGGTAAAACACAGATACACAGATGTACATATAAGGACATAAAGCAGTGGTTCCCAAACTGGGTGCCGTGGGACCCTGGGGTGCCTCAGGACACTTGCAGGGGTGCCTGGGGTTGGTGGTCCAGTACCAAATAAAATTAGTTTTAGTCAGTGTGACAGGCAAAAACCAGTGCTAATGGCTGCCAATCAATAAGTATGTGGACAAAAATAAGTGCAGCCCTGTCAACCACCACATAACTGTACCTAAGGGTGACATATAAGCACAATTTACTTGCCCAAGGGTGCCGTGAAAAAAAATGGTGATACTCTAGGGTGCGGTGATTTCAAAAAGTTTGGGAACCACTGAGATAAGGTGAAATTTTATCCAGTTATAAAATGGCAATTTCTCATAGATTACAGATTTGGCAAATGAAGCACGTGTGGTTATCCAATTTGTGCCATTGAGCTTGCAATCACATTACTGACATCTGAGAGACAAACATGAAGGGAGTTGGAATCACAGTTACATGCTCAGCTACAGCAGACAATAAATGGATGCATTGTTGTCTCCTTGTCTCTCCACATACAGTTGTATTTAAAATGTTATATCAGTTTTAAAATTGAATATATAATGTAAACTCATTATGATCAGATTGACATCCCCTGAATAGTGAGTGACCTCTGTGTTGAGCGAACAACAGCTATAACCAAGACAGACAGCGGTCTCTGGGATCATTAAAATATTTTTAGCAAAATATGACTTCAGCAACATATCACACGCCCCTGAAAAGCATCCAACCACGTGGAATCTACCGCAAAGGAATATTTACTGCAAGTGTGGCTTTCCCCTTACTGACGTCTAGTGAAAGTCAGATGTTAAACTTAGGCCCTGGCATTTTATATGTTCCTTTTTAAAGGCATCGGGCTCAGGTAGCAAGTGTACCCTGCACAGCGACAGAGGAGTATCACTACCAGTCTCATAGAAATACAACTTAAAACTTCATACATTTCCATATAGTGCTTTTATACACGTGAGATACACAGTTGGGGGATGGGTTCACAGGGATAGGGAAGGGTACCAGGGGTATTGTGTGCCACAGAAGGGGCCTAGGAGGGCAAAAATATGAAATCCTAAAACCAATGGCTACAACAATCCATTAAACTCTATTATAAACATAGATACACAAAATGGTGGTTGTTCAAATCAATTTATAAACCCATTAAGTGTATGTAAGTGAGGGGTTAATCTAGACATGAAAAAAACAAACAGACAATAAAGTTTATTATAAACAAACTTTCCACCATTTACACATGCTAAATTGAGCAAACATAGCCCCGGTCCTTGATCCACCGAAAACCTCGCCCCCAATCCACTCAGAAACTCCACCACTTTTGTGGCCTGCAAGTCAGGTAATTGTTTGGTTTGATATAAATTGCCGTAATTAAACTGTGACTGAAACAATAACCTTTTCCATGCCAATAGCTAGATCAGGGATAGGCAAATCTGTGGAACTCCAGCTGCTGTGGAACTACACATCCTAGCATGCCCTGTCACAGTAGCATGATTGCAGGAAATGATGGGATGTGTAGCTTCACAGCAACTGGAGTGCCGCATGTTGCATAACCCTGATCTAGGGTTATGCAACATGCGTTAACAACCTGAATTATACCACAAATCCAAATATTTCTCTTCACTAAGGGTGTAGCTATAGTAGGTGCTATGGAGCAAAGGCCGCCTCTGGGACGCAGCCGTCTCCTTGCAGCGGGCTACACTGCCATCTCCTGAGCCCCAACTTTTCTATCCTCCCCAAAGTGCTGCTACAGCATACTCACCTGTTCTCCTGATTCGGCCGGGATCCTCCCATAAATCAGAACGAGGGGTCATGATGACGCGATTCAGCGAGACTCGCGTTATCGCCCCCCCCCCCCCCCCTGCAGCAGTGGGGGGGGCGATAACGCGAGTCTCGCTGAATCGCGTCATCATGACCCCTCGTTCTGCTTCACAATGCCGATTATCTCAGCCTTGTGTTGCAGGTATGGGGTAAAAATGGAGCAAATCTGTGGCTACGCCCATGCCTGCCCCCATTACCGGGTAACACGCCTGGCCAAAACCCCTCTATGCAGCACAACCACCCCTACTTGGCCGACCTGGCTGACAGAATGTCAGCAAGCATGTGCTACAGTGCATCTGGCCCCTGAGCTGATCTAAGCTACAGCCATCTCTAGCTGCTGCCTGTAATGCATTGTGATGTCACAATGCAGGTCACAGCCCTATATAAAGGATGCCCAGCTACTGGCAGCCATTTTGTGGTGACATTTTGTCCTACATTGATACTCTCAGAATAGTTCCTGCTTTATTTAAGCGACTTTGGATAACGACTACTGATATGGACTTTGGATTATATCTTCCAATAAGGTTGTGAACAGAAACATCTTCAGAAAAAGAATCTGAATAACATCTTCAGGTAAGGACTTTATAATAAATGTTGGCCTGTCACCATTAGCCCTTCCGACACCTCCCTCCATTTTATCTACAGTTTTTAATTTATAACAATGCATAAATCAAATTATTCATCTGATATAATGCTGCATGACTTGTCCAATCCTACTGGATACTCTGAGGCAGATTCAATATATTCCTACGCAACTGTGTCTCCTAATACCTCTTTTCCACCAAAAACCCGGGTCCAACCCTAGGTTTTTGGACCTGGTTTCAACCCCGGTCAGACCCTGTTGACACTGCACCTTCAATCTGGGTTACTCCCAGGACAGCCCTGTTCACACTGAACCCAGGTCTGCCCTGCTAAATCTGTGAGGTCATAAAAAGTGGGAGGTGACTGCTCCACAACCACCAATCAGCTCATATTAGGTCGGATAACCCGGGTCGTGCCGTTTACACTGCACCATTACCCGGGTCCACTCCAGGTCCAACCCTGGTAGCTACCTTGGTTTGATTCCCAGGTCACTTGACCCGGATTATTTTTCAGGGAGCCTTTTACATTGAGCTGCGACCCGGGTAGACCCGGCAATAACCCGGGTTTTTGCAGCAATGTAAAAGGGGTATTACTGATTTCTTAGTGAATCATAGCCTTCTTATAGAACATGTAATATCATAAAACATTTAGGATTAGGCAGACTATATAATGTTTTTTTTTTTTTTAAATAAATAAATATATATATATATATATATATATATATAGAGAGAGAGAGAGAGAGAGAGAGAGAGAGAGAGAGAGAGAGAGAGAGAGAGAGAGAGAGAGAGAGAGAGAGGAGAGAGAGAGAGAGAGAGAGAGAGAGAGAGAGAGAGAGAGAGAGAGAGAGAGAGAGAGAAAAAGAGGTACCAGCGCCAACTTAGATAAGGATACTGTTTTAAAGTTGAACACGGTTCTGCAATATTGTGTGCGCTATGTTCTCCCTATATGTTAAGGGTGTCAGCTGGACCAAATATAATAGGGCATTTGGGATTGCCCCTTAGTGCAGTATGTGTAGGTGTACAAGGTCTTTAGTGGACTGACGTAGATAATATAAACCAATGTGTTATAAAAGATACAAATGTATCATCAATGTGCTACATAAATCATATAAAAGCATATGGGTAAAAAATAACAATTTATTCTATATAACATACAAACAAACAATTATGGACTGCTGAGCCTGTGTGTGTTTTCAAGGAGCTCTAGCAATGACCCTTTAGGTCTATGTAGGTGCAATAGGTGTATTTTACGAAGTGCAAAGTGCTAATAAGTACTTAAAAACTGGCCTTAGTACAGGTTCAATAAATAAAATACATAAGTCAGATATATTAAAAGCACAGGAGAATATACATAAAAAAATGTGTCAGAGCCTCAACAGGTATTCTAAAAACTTTAAAAAACACTCTAAACAGTACAAAGTATATGAAGGTTCTCTGAAATTCATAAGGTGCTTATCTTTAGTAGTTCATTAGGCAAGAGGCAGCTATATATAATACTTACCTACACATTCAGCTCCGTCCTTCCGGGAGGGAGCTGAATGTCCTGCGCACAGTGGGGGGGCAGGGCCACGATGACGCGATTCAGCACGAATCGCGTCCCCCCTCCCCCGAGGCTCCCGGACAAATCGGGAAGGTAGGTAAGCCTGATATTTATATATATATATATATATATATATATATACACACATACACACACACACATATATACACATACATACAGTATATATATATATATTTAGTTATTTATTTTTAGTTTCATTAAATCCTGCATGTCAGCTAAGTGGGCAGATAATAAATGATCTAATATAACAGAATGGATAAACTGCTAAATAATTTGCACAGGGGGGGCCTTTTGGAAATGTTGCTATGAGGCCCCCATAGGTCTTGCTCTTGCTACACCCGTGGTCTTCACCATAAAGATTGTGGATAAAAACATGCAAAGCACTCCTCAGCTGCCTGGGAATAACTATGCAAATGTTAGCACCATGTTAACATTTGCATTTAAATGTTCATTTAGGACCATTTTTCAATAATAAATAAGAGGTATGTTGTAAAATGCTGGTGGAACGAGTTCCGTAAACAAGTTGTTCAGCTCATTGAAGACTTTGCTAATCTGAGAAGGCAGCATTATGTTTATTCTGGAGACCATTACAATCTAGCTGCTATTCACAACGTCCACATCCAGATGGCAAATCATTGTCTTGTTTCCCTGTGATTTAACCACTAGCTGTACTACTGTGACATTAACCACACACTGCAAGGGCTGAGACACAGAAAATAACCAGTTTCCAATGTGGTTCTGTTACTCCTTATGTTAAGAAAACCACAAGAGCAGTGAAGTCAGAGTGGCAATAGGTGTCCTGTATTCTAGGCACGCAGTACAGTCCTTTGCACTATTCATAACGCGTTACACATCACCCCTTCATTTCTACAAAAGTGGGTGAAAATTAAAATTTTCCCTTACTTTGGTAAAAATGAAGTATTACTGCTATCTCCTGGTTACAATTCTCCCCCGATAATTTCCTGGAAGTAGGACGTAGAAGAGACGTAGAAATTACGCATTTTTTGGGGAACTTGTGAGAGTTACTGTAAGCCATCCTAAAATGGTTTACAGCACCCGATAGTTTTACAAGCATCACTGGCTCCCTCCAGGCTTCCCAAGCAGGTCCTTCTTTGCTCGCCTGCAGTGATTTAGGGGGAAGAAAGGGCTGAGGGGACGGCTGCTAGAGGCACAGAGGAGCGGGCTGCTTGCAGAACTGACAGCGGGTGCAGGGAGAGAGAGGGCTGCGGGCACGGCTGCTAGAGGCACAGAGGAGCAGGCTGCCCGGTAGAGCTGACAGCGGGTACAGGGAGAGAGAGGGCTGCGGGCACGGCTGCTAGAGGCATAGAGGAGCAGGCTGCCCGGTAGAGCTGACAGCGGGTGCAGGGAGAGAGAGGGCTGTGGGGATGGCTGCTAGAGGCACAGAGGAGCAGGCTGCCCGGTAGAGCTGACAGCAGGTGCAGGGAGAGAGGGGGCTGTGGGGATGGCTGCTAGAGGCACAGAGGAGCAGGCTGCCCGGTAGAGCTGACAGCGGGTGCAGGGAGAGAGGGGGCTGTGGGGATGGCTGCCAGACGCAGAGCCGTAACTAGACTTTTTGGTGCCCTGTGCCAGAAAGAGCATTGGCGCCCCCCTCATTTTTCAAAGGGACATAATGCACCCAAAAAAGGGCCATGGCTTCGTGGGGAAGGGCCAGGGAAGAGATAGGAGAGGCCAGGAGCCGCTGGGGATGAAATAAGAGGAAGCTACAAGCAAGAATGATAATAAACAGAAATTTGACAGGCCCAAACAGCGCCCCCTGACCTGTGGTGCCCTGTGCGATGGCACCGGCCGCACTACCCTAGCTACGGCCCTGGCTAGAGGTACAGGGGAGCGGGCTGCCCGGCATAGCTGACAGCGGGTGCAGGGGAAGAGAGGGCTGCGGGGTGCAGGGGAGTGGGCACTGGGCAGCGGATTCTGACAGGGAGCAGGCACTAGGGAGAGGCTGTGGGCAGGGAACAGGCACTGGGCAAAGGCTGTGAGGGAGTGGGCACGATACATTGACAAGGTAATAACTCATTTAAGGGGCACTGCACAGGGAAATTATCTCACTTCCGAAAAGCTGTCTTCGCAAAAAGGACCAGTTTTTCGGGAAGTGATACTTTAAATGAAGTTAATGATGAATTGTGTTTTTTTAAACAAATAAAATGTGGCGAATTTAGGGGCCTATGTATCAAAGCTTGATGAGAGACAAAATTGCGAGATATAAATCACCAACCAATCAACTTTTAATTCACATTTTATAAGCTATGTTTGAAAACTGACAGTTAGGAGATGATTGGTTAATACTTTTTCTCTCACAATTTTATTTCTCATCAAGCTCTGATACATAGGACCCTTAAAACTAAACTATCACCAATGATAATTTTCTCATAATTAATAGACCTCAAAATGACATAATTACAGAACCTCAGATTTTGATATAAACTTATGATAATGAAGAATATCAACAAAGCTCAACATACAAGCCGTGCGGACAATTGCCAACCACCAACAAATTGTATGGCAGCCAGTAATACATTTATCAAATATTTACCTGACCCTAAAGAAAAATAGGTCAGTAAAAATCATACAGTAAAAGAGCAAACAAGTAACTTAATTAATATAGATAGATAGATTTGATAGATGTGAGATAGATAGATAGATGTGATAGATAGATAGATAGATAGATAGATAGATAGATAGATAGATAGATAGATAGATAGATAGATAGATAGATAGATAGATAATCTGGGGGAGATGTACTAAGCCTTGGAGAGAGATAAAGTGGAGATAAAGTACTAGCCAATTAGCGTCTGACTGCCATATTACAGGCTGTGTTTGAAAAATGACAGGAGCTGATTGGTTGGTACTTTATCTCTCTCTGCTTTATCACTCTTCAATGCTCAGTACATCTGCCCTATATTATTATTTTTATAATAATTATTTTGTGTTTGTAATTGATCTTACTACTAGGGCTGTGTACATAAAGTAGATGTGGAAATAACCATTGTACTGCCTGAGTGTCATCCTTAGTTAATATTCAAGTGATGCTGTCGTACTTATCTGAATAGCACTAATTACATCACCACTCTGCTACAAAATACAGTAAGATCAGGGCTGCAACTAGGGGGTAGGGGGGACTAAGGGGGCACGTGACCCAGGTGACGGACTTGAGGGTGTGCTGGGGAGAGGCTGCCGTGAGGCTGGGTTGCTGATCTTGTGGGTTTGGAGCAACATCCCGGCCTTGAGAGGTACAGAGACACCGTCAGTCTAATGTGGTTTCGGTCACAAGCCAATCAGTGCTCGGGGACCGGTAGCCAATGAGCAGCGGCTGTCGGTCCGTGAGCTCCATTTGGTTCACGAGTGGCATCAAATTACAATGATGGCAGCACTGACAGTTCCCCAGCATGTGGCAGCCCCGTCCCGTGCCACCCCGAGCTCACCAACCGCACGGCCCTGGCAGGTAAGAGAAGGGAGATGGGGCGTTACTGTGGCTTAATGTAAAAAAGGCCTTACTGTGGCATAATGTGTAAGGAACCTTACTGTGGCATAATGTGTAAGGGGCCTTACTGTGGCATAATGTAAAGGGGGCCTTACTGTGGCATAATGTGTAAGGGGCATTACTGTGGCATAATGTAAAGGGGGCCTTACTGTGGCATAATGTGTAAGGGGCATTACTGTGGCATAATGTAAAGGGGGCCTTACTGTGGCATAATGTGTAAGGGGCATTACTGTGGCATAATGTATATGGGGCCTTACTGTGGCATAATGTATAAAGGGCATTACTGTGACTTAATGTATAAGGGGCATTTCTGTGGCAGAATGTGTTGTAAGGGACATTACTGTGGCATAATGTGTTATAAGGGACATTACTGTGTGGCATAATGTGTTGTAAGGGGCATTACTGTGACATAATGTGTTATAAGGGTCATTAATGTGTGGCATAATGTGTTATAAGGGGCATTGCTGTGTCACAAAACCACACACCCTTTTCGTCCTCTATGTTGTATTTTTTTTGGGGGGGGCGCCAAAAATTATGGCCTTGCCCCGGTTGGCAAAAATCCTAGTTTCGGCCCTGGTAAGATCAATAAAAACCTAAAATGTACTGTTAAACATTCACAACTACATATCGAGGCAGATAACATCATGTCTATTCATAAAGCAGAGTAAAGCCCTGTTTTGCGGTAAGCAGGGCAATTCTCTGCTTTCGGCTATTCAAAGAGAGGGTAACGCATGGAGAAACTTGTTGTTTCTCCAGCGCTGCCCCTACTTCATTCATATATCGCATCATCATACTGGACGGTGACTGCGATTCATGAAGCAGGAGAAAAGTAAATGTAAAGGGTCACAGATGCGGTAGTGATCAGCAGTTTCAGAACGGCGTAATCATTTCTCTGAAATGCGAAGGAGCAGTAAAAGCACTCACCCACGGCTCTTAGTAATCCTGAGTGATGGCTCCACCCCCTACTCTGTCTCTGGCCAATCAGAGATTCCCCTGCTCCCTGTGCTGTGTGTGTCAGTGACCGGGACACTAATGAATGGTTTGCGGAGAATGTATCTGCCTGGCCGGCCGACCGCTCACTCTGTCCCCACCCCAGCTCTGTGAATGTAGTAATGAAGTGACCTGGCATATGGGGTCACTTCATACTACTTACTACCCGCTACACCAGCTACCTATGCCACCTCTCTGCCCTAAGATTAATGCATATGCCGGGTCACTTCAAACTACTCCCCGCTGCCCTCAACTTTGTCAGCCCCCTCCCGATCACCCATCCATTGCTGCCTCCCCTCTGCCCCTAGCTAGCTCAGCCTCTCCATCCCTGTCCCTGTTCTGCAGGCGGACGCTGCCGACGCATGCGCACAAGAGACCCTGGATGCGTCCGCAGCTGAAGACTGGATCATCGCTGGTGCCGTGGATTTCACATCGCTTCGCCGGAGAGGTAGGTATATTTGAATTGCTACTTAACACAGCTATATATTGCACCGAAGCGAATCAATACACTGTATAGTGAAAAGTAACAATTCATATTGCAAGTTCTACATGAATAGACCCCCATGTTTGTTATCTACCTAACCCAGTGGTTCTCAAACTCGGTCCTCAGGACCCCACACAGTGCATGTTTTTCAGGTCACCCAGCAGGTACACAGGTGTAGTCATTATTCACCGACACATTTTAAAAGATCCACAGATGGAGCTAATTATTTCACTTGTGATTCTGTGAGACCTTGAGAACAAGAACTGTTTGTGGCCCTGAGGACAGAGTTGTGACCTAACCTCAAGCTACTACTGTCCTCTGTAATTCACACATACACTTTGTAATGTCCTTTAAGAACCACTTAACCTTAGAAACATAACCCGCAGCCTAACCCCACACCCCATGCACACTTAAATATTTTCTGAATTACGAGAAAAACAAGTAGTGCCAATATATAGAGCAGTAACAAATAGCAGCTGGAGGTTGCTATTTCTAGCTAAATGCCCTTTAAAAAAAATAAAATATGTGACAAGACTTCCATCACAAGATCCCCAATGGCCAAAACACAGATTGGACCTGCTCCAGCTCCGGAAACCCAGCAGCACTGGTGTCAGTTCTTTTTCACCTATTTTTATAAATGTAAATATTCACTCTCATACAGATGTGTCCTCATACACTCTTGCTGCAGTCATGCAAACAGCCCCTCTCGGCACCACGCCAAGTCCCGTATGCTGAGTGCCTTTTTAGCCTGAAAATGCGTCTTAGTCGCATATGCGCTGTAACTGGGATGCACCAGGTGACTGCACTCATTTGATATGCGACACTTCTTGTGTGCGACTGTGGGGCCTATTCATCAACACTAAAATAACGGTTTTCCTTAATTACCGTTTTTCTGGTATTCATGAACACACTTAACACAGGAGATATCACTGATATCTCCTGGTTACGTCCGCCTGCGTTCATTTCCACTCTCCCCATACAATAGTGCAGAATTACTGCAGCTGTAGGGGGTGGGGCCCACCGGGGATTTCTCCTGTACCCCAGTGGGTCAGTCCAAGCCTGAATCCGCCTGCATTAATTTCCACACTCCCCATACATTAGTACAGAATTACCGCAGCTGTAGGGAGTGGGGCCCACCGGGGATTTCTCCTGTACCCCAGTGGGTCAGTCCAAGCCTGAGTCCACCTGCATTAATTTCCACACTCCCCATACATTAGTACAGAATTACCGCAGCTGTAGGCAGTGCTGCTTTTGTGACTGTAATGGCGTATGTGCAGCACTGATTCCAGCTGCGGTAAGTTAGTGTATCTATTTCCCGATAAGCTGTCATCGGAAAAATGACAGCTTTTCGGAATAGATAGTTATGGGGAGGAGGAATGATGAGTTCCTCGGGTAATTAGGTAGAATTCCATGCGAGTTCTAAACCTAATTACCTCCATGAAATTTTTAGTAATGATGAATAGGCCCCTGAGTCTGAATCTGTATACTAAGACTCAGACTCAGTTGCACAGAGATATACAAGTTTTGCATATCAAACTATCCGCACTGCGACTAAGATGCAATTTCAGATGAAAAAGATGCTCGGCGTAAGCAGAGTCGCGCGGGGCCTGACGGCTCATTCACACCTCGCATGGGGTATTGCGGCTAGATGTAAGAGCATGCTTGCCAACATCCAGCTACAGCATTCTGGGAGGGGGCAGCGTGGCGCGGCATAAAGGGGGCGTGGCGGGTAGATGTATTGCATTGTGAAGCAGGGTGCGGGGCCACGATGATGTGATTCAGCGCAAATTGCGTCATTTCTCCCTCCCGCTGCAGGGGGGGAGGCGTGTATGGGAATGTGGGGGGGGGGTCTGGGGCGATGCGGGGGAACGCAAAGGGGGGTTGGCGGCCATCCGGGAGATTTACATACTTTTCAGGGTGGTTGGGAGCGTCACCCGTTTTTCGGGAGCCTCTCGTCCGTCCTGGGAGAGTAGGCAATGTATTTGTAGGAGGAGACATCTGTACATACATCTGTTTTCAGCTTTATTTGCCTTTTACTTACACTAGTTCACTGCTGCTACTTTATAAGTAGACAACACAATAATAATATCAGTAACGCTCCACATTATGTTTAAAAAAAAAACCAGACCCGGGATTTTCTTCTCTGCATACAGAACACAGGAAATCGCATCATGCTGAATAAATCACTGCACCCCACCTTCTTTCTATGGCTGTTATCTATTGAGCGAAATTCATTTAGAATTGTAACAATTGCAAACTGTAGTATGAATATGCTCATATTCTATATACATATTATACAACAGGCATATGTACAGTATCATTTGTTCCCATCTCGACGTAAAGCTGCATACCAAATAATCCTACATATTGTGCATCCCCAAACCCTTCCGTGAGTTTTCCCCGTATTTAAAACAAGTACTTTAGACTTACGTAAGTAGAGGTTATGTTCCACCTTCAGAGGACCTGGTCCTTCCCCTCCCCAGTCTTTCTATCTGTAGAGCTAACGAACAACTGTAGAAAGTCTGTATCGTTGTCACACGGCTCAGTAAAGACCTTGTGCCATATTTAGCATGTACTCATTAAGGTTCGTATATGTTTCACATGAATTCTTCACATTAGACCTGTAAACAGTATAGACCAGGGGTATTCAACAGCTGCTGTGGAACTACACTTCCCAGCATGCAGTGCCACAGGTTTAGCATGCACTAATGTGTCAGGGTATGCTGGAATAGGTAGTTCCACAGCAGCTGGAGGGTCCCATGTTGAATACCCTTGGTCGTGATGGTTCAGAATCCAGGTTTCTCAATCCGTCCCCGATTGTAGACAGATAACAAATGCGCGTATGTGGCTTCTGATAGGACTGTATGGAAAGTACAATTGTTTCTTAAATGTAGGGCAGGCTACTTAATGAACTTGTGGCATATGCTGACATTTAAATAATAATTCATGTGTATGGTGGGGAGCAATCTAAGGAGTTTAAATCGGGACAGTAAGGATTATATGGCTACTTTGGCAGGAAGCCGATCTGTCAGTGCACATCTTCATCATAGTTGCCAGGAGAGCAGTCTCCTTTAGTAAGGGAGCTGGCAGAGCTTTATCCCTGCCAACTACAGCATCCTGCCAGGTACCTGGGGTGTACAGCTTGTGCAACTCTGGCTGTCGCTGGTAGGACTTTACTGGGGCTCTCAGCCAAATCCTCAAGAGATACTAGTCATCATTTTCTGCTATGAAAGGGAACCAGGTCTTTTTATGAATTTGTTTATAGAAGACCTGATGTTGAGCAGTTTAGAACCTCTGGAAACAAGCAAAGATGGCTGGAAGGTGACATGAAGTGCAGCTACTGCAGGAGTAAGTGGGTGCATTAATGGTTAAATATAGGGGAAGGAATAAAGGGCAAATTAAATGGAGGGAATACGTTTATTTCAATAATGGAAGTATTTATGTTCATTTGTGTTAAGCAGGCTGGTAGTAATTATTAGGTGTGGCTCCCACAGTCATATAAACTGTAACAGGGCCTGGAAATGATAAAAGCTGTGTGAACCTTTGGGCACCACGGGCTGCTCTGTACGGCTTGATCCTCTCCCTTGGCCCTTTTAAAGTACAACAAACAAATGCGAAATCAGCACTCGCTTCAGGTGACAATTACTACAAAGTTCATAAATGAGAAAGCAATGTCTACTTCAACAGTAACAGCTCATTACACAACGCCTTACTTCTTTATTCTGTGGAATCACAGGATCAGAAATAGAAATACAGATAATCCAGATGGGGAGGGACAATTCAAAAGCAAAAGTTCAAAGTTCTTTACTAAAATAAACAATGATTTCATTCAAGGTGTAACTGCGGAATGGAGGCACTAACATTCTCCCACCTGCAACATTCCAGACACAGTATACATAGCTCTGTGCAAGGCCCATTTCCTTCTATATGTTATTCAAAAAATGCATTTATGTGTTTTTTTTTATTACAAATGCTGTTGTGGAATAGTAAAGTGTTCTTGTCACGTACATACAGTGGTGGCAGCCATTTAAAGGTTTCTATGCTTTGATATCCCATTACATTTAGAAGGTTCTAGTAGTATCATTGCATCTCTCCCAATTTAGGTGGGAGAAGTGAAATTGGGACAATTTTGCCCCGCTTGGGCAGGAAGGTTGGGTGACATAGCAGACTAGCGATGAACAAGTGCTGCCATGGGCGAGAAGAGAAAGGAACGAGGGAGAACCAGCTTGCCGAAAGGGCCTGACAAACCCCCATGACATGACCACACCCCCTCCTCACTTGCGCACATATTCCCCAATTCCCCAACATGAACAGTTGGGAGGTAGACCGTGGAGGTCTCTCTGCCTCATGTCTCAGTGGTATCACCAGTTTCTGGTGAATTGAGAGCAATGTAATTATGAATATTGGTTCAATCCATAAAATGGCTGCCTCCACAGTCTGTATGCAATAGATACACTTTAAGACAAACTCGGAACCTTTTGTAAAATATCAGTATGGAGAAATGATCACCGAGTGCAGTGATTGTTTTTGCAAATCGCAAAGGTTCGGCATTTGAAAATATAGATTTTATGGAGGAAATATTTCTACTGACCACTGAAAGGTATCAAAGAGCTAAGCAGGGTGGGAGCTGATCACAAGTTGTCCCAGCTACAGTAAGTGCCAGGATCCAAGTAGTGCAGCCCCAAAGGAGGGTAATAGTTACATATTTAGTTACTGATTTTTAAAGTGGGAAACCCCAGTAATAAAATGACGCAATGACGAAAGACATGAACCAATCGGATATTGCTTTAACTCGGGTGGGGAACCTTTTTTCTGCCGAGGGCCATTTTGAGATATATAACATTATTTGTGGGCACGGTGCAGGTCACGCCCCTCCGTGTGACTTCACATGAGGCTGGGCCACAATCACCAGTGATTACAGCAATGCCCAGAGCATCCGGAGGATGCTCCGGGGAGCTGTAAGGGCAGCGGTGTGATCGTCTGACGCATCCTAAGGACGCTCCAGGTGGCACTGCTGCATAGATTCTGGCTTCAGGGTGCCATTCTATGCACACTGCTAGCCAGATGAGGATAGCAGAAAACAGTTCAGAGGGCCAGACCAAATGATTCCACGGGCCTTATACGCCCCCCGGGCATGAGGTTCCCCATCCCTGCTTTAACTGTTTAAAACAGCATATTGAGGGCATATTGGGGAGTGGTTTGTGCCTAGTGTGGTAAGTTAGCTTGACAGTTCTCATGTTGGCATGCATTAGGCCTACATGAGAATGTCAACATGGTAAATATCAGCCATGTAACTCCATAGTGTATGGGCCAATACGGAGCATGGTTTAATGTGTTCCTTTTCCTATCCGGGAACATTGCTATTTTACAATGCAGCAAGACCACTGAATATCAAATCAGGCAGTAAACGGACACCATTAATCAGACATAGCTAACCATGGGCTGCCATGCTTTTAGTTGAACCTCTGACACCACAGATAGGACAATGTAGGTCATTGTTCATTTCGATTTTCCAACACACCTACAAATTCTATCTACATAATTCTATACACCATTTGCATTATTGTGATCTGTAATGTTTGGTGGCTGTTTATTTTGTATTCTAAGGAAGAGTTACGCAACTTGTATCTAGAAGTACACTCAGTTTAAACCTTGAGCTTTTAAAATGCTATGTATGACTATTTGGCGGAGCCAGTAGTATCATTGTATTACTCTGTCAGTTTTAAGCTTCTTATATAAACAAACTGATCATACTTTTCCATATATGTTTTTCAAAAAGACTGAGGAAAGTACTGGCAGGGTGAAATGACACCCAAAGCAATGATTATTCATATTATGACAAAGAACTAGCAGGGACACAAAGCACAGAATGCTTAGCGATTGCAGAAAATTAAATTACAGCAATTTTAGAGTAAAATAAGTCTATGTAATTTAGATGTTGCTGTTTTATTATCAATTGTATATCATCCCGGTTCCTTTGTGCTCACACAGCACCTCCTGTGATCATGTGCATGAATCTTCTTCACAAAGAACCAACTTGTACCAGAAAGCAGAAGACAACACGGCAGCCGTATTCATGTAAATCCCCCGTCTCTTCTATTCATTTATCAACATTTACTAGGAACTCTCCCAGCAGGAGTCCTTAGCTTGCAAGCACATATATCTGGGGAAGGCGTCTGTCGTTTTTAAATCTTACATATGTATTATAGAGGACAGGATTTTATTGGGGAATCTAAAGCAGCTTTTATTTATCTTACGTTTTTATCTCTGTACAGAGACCTCTAAAGCAGAACTGGGCTCCAATAATAAAAACACTTCAAACTTTCTAAAAGAGAAATGTAGTATTTACCCATAGCCACCATTCAGCTGCTATCATTTATCTAGTATATTCTAGATCTGGTTGCTCTGGGCAACGTCTCCACTTAGATCACTATCACAGTGGTAGACACTCCAGCTGCTGTGGAACTGCACATCCCAGCATGACCTGTCATAGTTTTAGCATGCCCTAACAGCAAAACTGTGGCAGGCATGCTGGGGTGTGTAGTTCCACAGAGCTGGCGTCATACTTGCCAAGAAGCCGGAAGAGGAGACGTAGCTGGCCACTTCGGGAGGGTTGTCGTAGGCTTGTATGTCATGACGTTTTTGCGCAATTTAGCCCCGCCCCCACTACGATTCCCGGCAATTATCTCTCCATCCTGTGGGTGGGATTTGGGAGATCCGGACAGGATCCTCAGGGGCCTCCCACAGCTTCCGGGAGAGTAGGCATGCCACACATTGCCTACCCCTACTATAGCAATTCAAATGTGGTCAAAAATGTGGTCAAAAAGATCTTAGTTCTTCATAATTAAATGTTTAACCCCATCCTATACAACATTCATGATGTTTAACAGATCTGCAGACTTAAGACTTGGGGCCCATTTATCAACATGTTTTATCATACGCCACGAGTTTTAAAATGTTGCGTATGATAAATGGTGCTCAAGCCAATCAGCTCCCAACTGTCATCTTTCAAGCAGATGACAGTTAGGAGCTGATTGGCTGGGGCACCATTATCATACGCAACAAGTTTTAAAACTCATTGCAAATGATAAAACTCATTGATAAATGTTCCCCTATATTAGATTCTGATCATCATGGAGAACCCAGGAATGGTCCCTGCTGCAATACAGTGTATGAGCTAAATACTGAGGGCGTATGGATTGAATGTATGCACTGTACCGGCTCAAGTAGATTTCTGACTTGTGACTTTCAGACTGAACAATGTCAAGAGAATAAAATGCTGGGAAAGTGGGACTGACACACCCTATGGAAGCCGAAATCTGGTAATTCTCGAGCCCTCCCAGCCCAAATAGTTATCTGGAGAGGTCTGAAAGAGAGGAGAGTGTGAACTCTGCAGGCAGAATCTGGGATAACACAATGGGGGAGATATACTAAGCCTTGGAGAGAGATAAAGTGGAGAGAGATAAAGTACTAGCCAACCAGCTCCTGTCAGTGTACAGGCTGTGTTTGAAAAATTACAGTTAGGAGTTGACTGGTTGTTACTTTCTCCACTATATCACTCTCCATGACTAATGCTGGGTACACACTGTGTACCCGGACGATATGTTGGGCCGACATATCATACCGTGGGTACACATTGAGCGATGTAATGAATGACGGAATGATCCCTCATTCCATCCATCATTAGTGTGGCTGCCAGGTGCACCGAGAGGGGGGGGGAGCGGGTACAGTTTACCCGGGCCCGGGCTTCCAGAGGGGCCTGGGTCTGGCGCCGCCCCCCCCTCACTCTGCAGCAGCCCAGCACACAGCGTGTGCTGGTCTGCAGCGGGAGATTGCTTGCGGCTGCTAAGTAGCAGCCACAGCAATCTCCTATGCCTGAAGGGTGGAGCGATCACACTGATCGCGACCCCCACTGGCTTTGCGCCGGGATGAGGGGCTCACAGCGCCCCCTCCCCGCAAAGCGGTGCTGCAAAACAAGATTTTTTTTAAGGGGGCGTGGCCACGCCTGCTGCAATTAGGCCACGCCCCCCTCTTTACCGGGGCCTGGTGTGGCTCTCTACGCCCCTGGTGGCTGCTATGGTGCCCGAGCTGTCTCTGTGGCCTGCCGCTCCTCCTGCACCCAATCACGCACACAATGTGGGTCGGTCCAGTCAGGGCCGTCGAGGGGGGCCCAAGTGTCAGCAATTTTGATTTGGTTGCGGCCCGCCTCAGTTGTAACTGGCAGGCAGTCATGGAGAAACAGCGCCGCCGGGTTGTGATGCAATCGGACCTCGCGGACTGGCAACTAATAAGCACTGGCGACTCCTGATTGGCTGACGGTCCGCAAGATCCGATTGCCTCGTGACTGTCGACAGTTTGAAACTGCGGCGGTGCTGTCTGTCCATGTCTGCCACTGGCTACCAGTGCGCCAGCTGTAATTTGCTGGCGGCTCAAAAACAAATTCACACTTGCTGGCTGGTGATGGCACACAGAGGGAGGGGCAAGAGGCTGCTGGAGGGACACGGGGAGGTGAGTTGCTGGGGGGAGCATAAGGGGCACTACTATTGTGTGGAATAATGTGTTATATGGGGCACTACTACTATGTGGCATAATCTGTAAAGGGCATTACTATGTGGTATAATATGTAAGGGGCACTACTGCTGCGTGGTATAATGTGTATAAGGGGTACAACTGTGTGGCATAATCTGAATGGGGTCTGTATGGGCACATATATGTGTTTGTTTTTTTACTTCTGGGGGGCCCTTTTAAGATCTTGCTATGTGTCCCACAAAGTTGAAGTTACGCCAAAGGGCGCCGAGAGGGGGGGAGCGGGTATTAATTTCCCGGGCCTAGCTTGTTTGAGGGACCCGGCAGAGGTCCAGGTACGACATTGCCCCTCCCCTCCTTATTACCTTTCAGCAACCCAGCACATGCTGCTGTGTGCTGGGCTGCAATGGAAAGCAAGTCGTTCCGTCTTTCATGTCGCCTAGTGGATGGGCACCTTTACTCCATATAGCGCTGATTTGTTACAACCCACATGAGCAGCCAATGAAAGTGCTTCATGTACACTCTGTTCTGCATGTGTAAACGTTTCTGCTCCCTCACTTGCTCCATCACCAATGTATTTAATTATAGGGGCATTATTTATTTATTTATTAACAGTTTCTTATATAGCGCAGCATATTCCGTTGCGCTTTACAATTGTAAGCATTAATGGAACAAAACTGGATAATAACAGACAGATATATAGGTAGGAAGGCCGTGCTCGCAAGCTTACAATCTATAGGGAAATAGGCATTGATACACAAGGATAGGTGCTATATATTGCATTTTGGTCCAGCCAGAAAGCACAGTTTCTTGGTTGGCTGCATGATCCAGTCACACAGGAATGTCGACCAAATGTCATGAGGATGTGAGAGAAAGATGTGTGAGATTGTGTGTGGACTGTAAAAGGGGATGTAATTAGATATGGAAGCTATGAAGGTTATGTGGGAGGTTCTGGAATCTGATAAGCTTGCCTGAAGAGGTGAGTTTTCAGGGAACGCTTGAAGGATTGGAGACTAGAGGAAAGTCTTATTGTGCGAGGTAGGTTATTCCATAGAGTGGGTGCAGCGCGAAGAAAGTCCTGTAACCGTGAATGGGAGCAAGTAATGCATGGGGATGAGAGACGCAGATCTTGTGCTGAGCGGAGAGGTCGGGTTGGGAGATATTTTGAGATGAGTGAAGAGATGTATGTTGGTGTGGTTTGGTTAATAGCCTTATGTGTAAGTGAAAGTATTTTGTATTGAATACGGTAGAAAACCGGCAACCAATGGAGGGACTGACAGAGCGGGGCAGCAGAAGAAGAACGTTTGGCAAGGAAGATAAGCCTCGCAGCTGCATTCATAATGGATTGTAATGGTGATAGCCTGTTTTTGGGAAGACCAGTAAGGAGGCTATTGCAATAGTCAATGCGGGAAATAATAAGTGCATGGATTACAGTTTTTGCAGTGTCTTGTGTGAGATATGGTCGAATTTTGGATGTTTTTTAAATGTATACTGCTTTACCGTATTTTGCCATAGTTACGCCTGCAACTTTCTGCTAATGCTAGTAAGTCCTTCCCCTGGTGTACAAGCGTCTTTAGATGCAACCATTGGACACCCCATCGAAACTTGCCCCGTCCCATGTTAGGTACAGAATCTCTGTTAGAGTATGGTCTCCACATACTTACCGACTTTTAATTAGTCCTTTCAGGGAGCAGCCTGGATGCCAAGGGAGATGCCCATGTCTTCCAATCAGATTCTACTTATCATTTATCTAGCACCAATAGCTAGAATCTGATTGGTTGCTATGGGCAACACCTCCATTTCTAAAAACCCACACTTAAAGAAATATACCCCATAATAGCTGGAAATCGGATCATGGATGTGAAAGTGCAAGCAATACAGCACTTGGAAACGGGCAAGCATCAGGCTGATGTCATCGGTTCTTTGAACTTGCGGCTCCTCTGAAGTACAGGTACATGATCATGAAGGCGCATGTCTATTTAATGACACACTGATTTACATAGCAAACCATCACTGAGCAATGCATCCTCAGCAGTAAGCAGGGTCTCTCTGTAATGCAGAACATCTCAAGTTTATTTAAATATATTTATGAATGGCCTTAGTAGCTCCTTGATAAAAGGTAACTTTGCATTTCAAGGTTAAGAATCCTTTCAGTCATGTTAACCTATTTTATGCTGGGAATACTTCCACTGATCCGCCTAACATCCTATCTGTACCCCGACTGTCCATCGGTAATAAAAATAGCTGAAATTCAGTATTAATGGTTTTGTCACATTCCCCTCCTATGCAGGAGCAGTAGGGCCATTGCCTCACTTTCCACATTAATCGTCTGGCTCTCTCTGACAGAAAACAGACAGCCTATTTAATAAGCCTGGGCAGTCGCTGGCAAATCACATTTCAAAGACTACCAGATACTTTAAAAAAAAAAAAAAAAGATACCTTTTGCACAAGTGCATTCACATTGAATACTCAATTTCCACATACTGGCCTTAAAAACATTTTCTGGCCAACCACCTTAGCACTGGAGCAGGGCCAGGCCTGACGCATTTAGTGAAAAATGTCTGTGCTGGGCTATAAGGAGCTGACGTCACCTATAACTGCCGTGCTAGGACAAAGGAGGTTAGCGTTAGCTCAGGCTGTTCCTATCCCATCTCCCTCACATGCATTTTCCTCTTGGGCCATGGGAAACAGGAGAAATGGCTCATATTCTAGACAGTTATACCATTAATGAAAGCAGACTAGCAGTTCCCTAATTACAGCCATATCAACACCAAACTAAGGCTCCAGGATCAGTTACCTGCCTCTCGCTTTGGTTAAATGTCTCCTGGCTAATCACTGCCTAATACCGCCACCAGCTATTAGGGATAGACATCGGAAGCCCGTCATTGCGTCAAAATAATTTGATGGAAAAAAAAAAACAATGCGATGGTTTGCGCATGTGCAAAAGAAAAACATGTTTGCACAATTGTGACCCACGGACGTTCTCGACGTTAAACTGTTTTTTAACAGCGAATGGACGTCACTTCTACACTATTTGATAATGGCTGTCATCAAAAAGCCACTATCGAATGGTAAAACACGCTACAATCACAAGAAAAACATTGATGGTGTTAAACCAGCGAAATTCAATGTTCACCCCAACCGGCTTTAACATATGCTCACTTACTGTATGCACCAGGACCCATGTAACTTCTGCTCAAATTCTCCAACTTTAGTTTTAGACTACCCAGATATGGCCATGTGTGCCTTTTCTTCCACAGATGTACCAGAGATCATAGAGTAGGCAAAGAAACACAGCATTTATTTGCTCTTTATGGTCTACCCTTTCTCACACTTAACTGTCTTTTAAAAGACGTGAATTAACGTGTTCTTCTACTTAGATGCAATGCAGCTATAGTTTTTAGATTAGATATTAGAGTAGTATTTATATGCAGGGGCAGAGAGAGGGGGTCTGCCAGGGTGGTGCAGATAAGCCCCCAAGTGTTGTAGCCACTCCCCCAGCAGCAACGTAGGATCTACATATTCTTTGCGGAACATTGTCACATCCCACACACATTGTCATCGCACACTAAACGTACCAGGGTCCGATATTTTCCATGGCAACTTGTTTATACTGTATGTTACATATTTGTCATACTTGCCTACCCTCCCGATTTGGCAGGAAGCCCCCCGCGGTTCCACGATAAACCCTGGCAGCAGGGGGGACCTGTGACCCGATTTGAGCTGAATCACGTCATCATGGCCCCGCCCCCTGCTACACATTGCCGGTGTGAAAAGGGGGCGGGCCACAATGACGCAATAGCCCCACCCCTTTTGCCGTGACACGCCTCCCGCTGTGAAACAGCCGGAAGGAGGGATCTAAAAGTCGGTAAGTATGATATTTGTATGTATACTACCACTATACATCTATTACATCACTGACTCCTAATCAAACTGTTTAGCAGAGCTCCTTACGGTAACTACAGGAAGAGACATTTGCAGATCAGCGGCCTGATTCTGATGTGGACGGTATTGCACAGACGCAGGGAAGTGCCTGTACAATACCGTACAACTAAAATGCAAATTCAGCAGGAGGCATCTGTAGGAAATAGACGCATCCTGTATACATCTGCGATCCAAGTGTTGCGTCCCAAGACGCAGCTTCGAATCACCATGGCTGCAGCTCTTGGCCAGTCAGCATAAGCCGAAGCATACTCAGACTGGCCGTCACAACCAGTCAGCCGAGTCCAGGAAGTCTGCATCCAATGACGCAGACCCTGGGCTCGGCACGCCTACAAAATGGTCCTCGTCTCTGCCCCCCCCAAATACTGAAGCTAAGGGGGGAACGCGAGCGATCACGCAGGTGTCATTCTGCACATGTGCAGACCCAGAACCATCGGATTTGTGTACAAATCCGAATCAGGCCCCCATGTCATATGGCAAAATCACTGCACTGCAGTCATAATCTACTTCTTCTACTATGTATATGTCAGCGCTGTCTTGTTAGATATTTTACATTTTATCTGCAAAGAGATAAAGTGGAGAGGGATGAAGTACCAACCAATCAGCTCCTGTAATTTTTCAAACAGCCTGCAAAGTGACAGTTAGAAGCCAATTGGTTTGTTACTTTCTCTCCACTTTATCTCTCCCCAAGACATCTACCTTTGGAGACCGTACTCCAGCAATGGGAAACCGCTTACCAAATACAGCAGATGGGGGCACATCTCTGGCCTTCAGTGTCCACTGTATTTAACAGTCCCAGCACTTAGATATAGTCAGGACCTCTGCCGGTCACCCCCAGCTCTCTCTGTAGTAGGGGAGATCTGCAACAGCAGCTTATAGGATTTCAATTAGTTACAGCAAAGTGGATCCCGAAGAAGGTCCAGACGATACTTTGATAAAGACGATCACAATTAACAGGTTAGGCAGCTTTAGGCCACTGACACTAAATGAAGTGACAAAGTCAGAGCGGAGAGTGTGATATGTTGGTTAGAAAGATAATCTACCACTGCTGAATGTTTATAGCCGAAAACATTTTATTCTGACAGAGACGTTAGAAGTCTATATTTAGATTTAAACATTTAACCAGCAGCCACAGCAGAGACCTCGGAGACTCTGTGGCTGGGCGATTATCTGCTTCTATTCCAAGCCCCACCATATGTGTGTAACACTTGGCTGCCAGAATGTGCTGCCACTAATGCTGCACTGAAAGGCTAGACAGCAAATTACTTCCAAACTGGTTTTATCTATGGAAATAATCATCTGAGGTCTTACAAATTAAATATTTAATACACCAATTAATGAAGAATGTGAATGAAGACACAAAGTATTAACCCATCCTATTCTTCTTTTATTCCTTGTAAATGCCGACATGATTTATACTCCATATATGCTGGAACATATATATCTGTGTAGGCACCGCCACCCCACACATACACACTCACTCAACTTATCTCATAGTAGACTTTGATGGCAATAGATAAGCTGGGTACACACTAGACCAGGCATGTCAAACATGCGGCCCGAACAAACATTTTATGTGGCACGACAGTGTAGGCCCACATATATATAATATGCGGCCCACACACCGGCCACGATCGGAGCTCAGCTCTGATTGGGAAGTGTTTACTTTATTTAAAGCTGGCAATGCTGGTCTCTGTAGTGATCAGAAGCCTCGGATCGTTTCATAGGCCAGCTTTCCCCGTGATGAGAGGAGCCTGCCGCTCTGGATCTAATTAGATCCAGTCAGCGCCAGCGTCTATGCGGGATGGTGGGAATGGAGACGTTTTTGGACTGGAACGGTGCCCAGGGGCCATCGTGAAGAAAGGCAAGTACTGCACAGCTGAGTGGGGCCTGTTCTATACTGCACAGCATAAGGGGCACTACTGGGGGGACAACATAAGGGGCTCTGCATAAGGGTCAATACTGGGGGCTCTGAATAAGGGGCATTAGTAGGGGCTCAGCATAAGGGGCATTATTGGGGGAACACCATAAGGGGCTTTACTGGTGGCACAACATAAGGGGAACTACTAGGGACATTACTGGGGGCTCTGCATAAGGGGCACTACTAAGGACATTACTTGGCACTCTGCATAAGGGGCATTACTGGGGGCACAACATAAGGGGCATTACTGGAGGCTCTGCATAAGGGGCACTACTGGGGGCTCTGCATAAGGGGCACTACTGGGGGCTCTGCATAAGGGGCACTACTGGGGGCTCTGCATAAGGGGCACTACTAAGGACATTACTGGGGACTCTGCATAAGGGGCACTACTGGGGGCTCTGTATAAAGGGCACTACTAAGGACATTACTGGGGACTCTGCATAAGGGGCATTACTGTGGGCACTACTAGGGACATTACTGGAGGAACATTATATCGTGTACATAGTCTAGTGTGTACCCATGATAGGCGCGCTCCCACAGGTACTTAGCTTACGATGCCATTCTGCAGAATGCAGCATGACACTTCCCTCCCCCATTCAGACCCGGCATCGGCAAGTGTGTATGCACTTGTCCCATGCTGGGTCCCATCGCCCGCGACGTCGGGCTAGGTAAACATCTTCTGATGTGTACCCAGCTTTAGGTCATAATTGTCCCATCAGAGAGTCATGTCAACTTGCCTCATCATGCTTCTGGCCTCCATTGCGCAATTGTGTGAATAATTTTGGCTCACCCCCCACACCTGCCCTTTTGATCCACCCCTCTGCGATGTGCTGGAGGTGAAGTGTAAAAGGTCTTTTGTTACAATTTGGGGGAATTAGAAGACTAATTATCTCTGATTGTGGTGTTCCGTTAGAGCACCTGCTGCTTAGACACAGTGGGGGGGGGGGGGGGGGGGGGGAGGCAGTATATGAGCAGAACATTCATGAGAATGCATCCTATATATTCATCAGGAACCAGGCATTCTTTGGTCACCTGATGATGCCTGACCAATAGTCCTAAGGAACTGCTGCATAGTGAATTGATAGGCTGAATTCTGTGTTCAAAATGGCTGCCTCTAGAGGAGGTCACTTACAAAGTGTACTCAATGCGCAGCACAGAAACTGTCTTTGTTTTGCACCTGTGCAGCTAGATGGACCATCCGACGGACCTCCTACTCTTTGTTATCAGGGAACTGCCTCTGCAAACTGAAAGTACGGGACTCGGAAAGAGAGAAGAAGAGGCGCAATCTGCAATAGTGTCACATGAAAAGTCCATCCTCCTACTGCTGTAAGACCACTCCTTTCTTTCACTATAGCCTTTTACATTTACTGCTAAAATACTGTTCCATTTATAGCTGTAATTAATCAAGAAAGAAAATAGAACATTGGGATCATGTATTACATATTTGTATGTAAAGTTTTATTTAAAATTGGGAAAAGTGCCCCAAGAAATGTGATTCTGCGTCACAATACAACCGGATGATGCATCATTATAAGTGTAGGATGAGGTCCATCCCAGCCAGCATCATTATAAGTGTAGGATGAGGGCCATCCCAGCCAGCATCATTATAAGTGTAGGATGAGGGCCATCCCAGCCAGCATCATTATAAGTGTAAGATGAGGGCCATCCCAGCCAGCTTAGAGCGGGTGTAAAAATCAGGATTTGCAGAGAGGAAATGTCTCTGCCCCTGTACATGTTGCAATATGCCCCTGTCCATCCCTTTCTCTAATTTCGATAACCTTAAACTGCAATAGGAAATATGGCTGCAGCTATCTCACCCATGCTCCATAAATGTATGCGCCTTGGAAAGACTCCAGGCATAGGCCCGTATTCAGTTTGAGCTGAGCCGCGATACTTTTTTGCCTCCTGGACTTTTCACCTACATCGCGTGCTTTGCAGGTGGAAAAGTATCGCGCGCGTGCCCGCTTGACCCCGTATTCAATTTGAAAGCAGGCGAAAACGGGACCCGGTGAAACTTAAATAAGCGGAAAGTACTGACAGATTATGGGAAATCAGCCTGACACCGCCAAAAGATGCTCTGACATGGGGGTTCCCTACGATACCCCCCAATTTGGCTTGCTAAAGGTATTTGGTGTTTTTAAACGGGCTCAATAGCTGCTAAATAGCGTTTTTGTATAAGTGGTGCAGAATAGTATTCAGGAGTTTTTTTTGCAGAAAATAACTTATCCCAGTAAATTTGGGGTACTTGAAAATGGGGGTCAGCATATTTTAAAGTTTCTAAAGTTAAGTTGAAAAAAACGTGAAAAATACACCTGCCGCAAACCCCTGCAAGAGGGTGCAATAATCACTCTGGTATTTCCCAATGCAGATTATACATTTGCCCTCCGGTTAATATAGGTGATCATCACAATAGATACAATTGTGGGGGGGAGTATTCAATAGTTTTTTTCGCGCCTGATCATTCATCTAAAGTGCTCTAGGTGATCGGGTAGGGGGGGCATATTAATTTGTTTTGGCTACCCATTACTTTTTGCGCATGTTGACTAAACCCGTCAAAAAAACATCTACTGATCAAACTGATTAATGAACAAATTCAGAACACAAACCTCAAACATCAATCACACCATCTGACTTATTCCATGATAACACAAATCGGCCAAAGCACAACGGAATGTCCAATGCGTTTCAGCTTCATGATATGTTGCCATAAAAGCTCTGCCAGTACCAACGTAATGCTGCGTCTGCATTGCAAACATCTATTCACGGACCTGCTTAATTGTGCAAAGAATTTACTACATCCCCTTGATAACCTACTTAAATATACAAACAATTTGCTTTGCTTTGTATTTTGCATTATCCCATATTCCCTACAGTTCCTACACCACAAGGAAGTAAGCTGTTTCTTGTGATTAACACAAGTTGTTAGAAAAACATAACCCTTAGGTCGGGGTATTATAATTGGGTAAATGAAAGCACTCTTTGTGCTGTGGAATGCAGCACCATGTAGCTGCCTTAGAGAGGTATTTTGCAAGCTGAATGCTCTGCTACAGAAATATCTCAGAATGCTAGAAATTTGGTTGGTTTAACACATTCCACACCAATCCAGGGACACAAATTACCTTCAACAATGTCTACAAAACTGCCAGATAACAAGACTAAATTAAAGCACCATTTGAAATAAATAACTGATTTATGCCCAGATACAACACAAGTTTTTTTTTTTTATTATTATTATTATTATTATTATTATTATTATTATTATTATTAAATTGTAAGGTGGTAATAAATGTTAACAAATATAATATATATATATAAAATAATATAATAAAAAAAATCTGTAGTGCCATACATAATATGACAGTTTCTGGGTGTGATAGGGACAGAAATATGGCAGCAAGCAGCAGGCAACCTCCAATTTAAGATAACAGTTTTCTAACTGAAGGAAATACAACACAAATCATTTTTAACAAATGTAGCTCCACTGTAAGGTTTTATGGTTTTAATCTGTTACATTGTATGTCACTGAAAATATAGATGTTTACTTGTTTCTACAGACAGGACTTTATTTTTCTTTATTTTATTTTTTTTCTTTGTGTCTCTTTTATTTATTTATTTTAATATTACTAATAATGAGGATTATTTAGTGATATTATAGTGTCAAACAAATTGGGAAGTTTTAATTAAGAATCGATAAAATTGTTAAATAAAACCATTAACAAACATACAATGTAGTGATGCAGGAACAGAGTTATTATAATAAAATAGCTGGAACTGGGATCTTTTTATTTTCAACTAAAAGTTGTTTATAGAATAACAATAACCAGTAACCAGTCGAAATAAATTAAGTTTAGGAACTATTATTATTATATCAGGCCAAATATATCATTAGGCATCTGTTAAGGGGTAGTTGCAAAAGAACCATTATCAGTGGCTGTTTTAAGAGATAAGTAAAGAAATGATCTGCAAATTTTAAAATAGAAATAAAAAATTACAAGGGTGGGCAATAAGCGCCCTCCAGCTGTTGTTGAACTACAAATCCCAGCATACCTTGCAACAGTTTTAGCATGGCCAAATAGAAAAACTGTTTCAAGGCATGCTGGGATGTGTAGTTCTACAACAGCTGGGGGGGGCGCTTATTGCCCACCCTTAAATTAGGACCTGTAAAGCTGTTTTGCTTTCCTAAATGAGAGGTTGGCAAGTCTGCTGCTTTCCAGTGCTGAACTAAGAGTCCCAGCATAAGCTGCCCACCCAAAAAATGATGTACATACAGTAGCCCCCCACCCCCATGTCAATATAACAATTTGCTGCAAAGCACAAACGGAAATCAGTATTATATATATCTAATAGCTCAAAAATCTGTGTGGCACTCACGGCACAGATACATGGATTCAAACTCCTTGATTAATCCAATGTTTCAGGACCTTTATTGTATGTCCTTAAATGTATAGACAGACAGACACACGCACAAACACACACACACACACGTCAGAAAACATGCAGTATGTTTAAGCTGTGTGTGTGTGTATATATATATATATATATATATATATACACACACACTCATATATATATTCATAAAAATACGTTCCTCGAAATGTGATCCTGACATATTGCATTTTCAGCAGACCAAACAATGTCATCATGTACATTATGTATAATACAATGGAGCAGCTACAGGTTAGGAGACTGTACATTCAGGGACAACTAAATGTGCAGTCTGCAAGGGAATGTGCGCTTACCTTGCATCTCACCCTGACCTGGAAAGCCTACAGAGCATACTGTCGCCAGAGAATGGCACTGGGATCCTGCAGAGCTCACAGGCAGCTGCCTAACTTCAGCCTAAGAGCACTCACTCCATGCTGGCTGCAGAGGAGGGCTCAGGAGCCAGGAGCCCCAGCAGGGAAAACACGTCATGTTAATAAATACAATAAAACTTGTATTGTTGTAACCTCTCAATGACAAGCATCACAGGAGCCTGGCATGATGCTGCTGCTGCAAGTCTGCAGCGCACACCACACACCCTCCACGGATCCTGTTATTCCTAGCCAGCTTCCAAACAAAGCCCAGGCAGGATCAGTCGTCCTCAGTGGCTGCACTGGAAGAATCCCAGCAAGTTGTGTGATCCTGTGCTACAGAGCAATGTGTAAGAGCCAGGGGAAGGGGCAGTGCTTCAGTCCTTCTATATCTCACAGACAAATCATAACCACCGATGAAATATGTCAGTATCTTAATCATTTCTTTCAAAAGTCTCAATACAAGGGAAATATAGTGCGTAACAATGGTGCATTGCTGTCATTATTTCTGCCTATTAGAAGAGGTACGCTTCAGTGAAGGGGTTATTGGACTATCCCACATTGGACTATGCCCACATTATTCTGATTAATTTATTTTTATAGCAATTTTCTCCCAAAATGCCTCTCCAATCACTTAAATGGCATACTAAATAAAGAACACTCCTAAATATTCATATTAGCTTTTCACTAGAAACTGATGGATATTGACGTGGAAATAAGGACGGCCTCACGTTCCATGCTCCGAAGTGGCAAAATATACCCTATTGGACAAAAGAGGGAGATATAGCTTCCAATAGAGTTGAAAAGATGTCCATAGCAACCAATCAGCTTCTAGGTAGCATTTATTAAGTAAGTACATTCTATAAAATGATAGTTAGTAGCTGACTCTCTCTCTCCCCATTAGACTCTCCACTACTCTACAAATCTTCAAACGGGCTCTCAACAGCCACGTCTACTTCATCGTAGCCTTCCAGCTCTCATCCTAACCCACTGCTCCATGCTCCTTCCTCCCTGTCTACCCCATCTGTGTCACACCTGTTTGTCTGCCTCTCCCCTATAGATTGTAAACTCTCACGAGCAGGGCCCTCTTCCCTCTTGTTCTCCTTAATTTTACTTTTATCTATTCCTCACTGGGGCACCTAACACCTGGTTGCTTATACCCTGTTGCTTATTTGAGCATTCTATTGCAGCAATGTATGTAAAGCTTGTCCTTGTCCTGCACTGTATTGTATTGTAAGTCACTGGTTGCTTGTTCAATTATTTGTTTATGTACTTTGCAAGACGCTGCGGAACACTTGTGGCGCCACATAAAGGATAATAATAATAATAATGTGCCACTTCTCCACTAGTTCACTCTTTAGAAGGCTTGATAATAGCGCCGTTACTAGGGGTGTGCAATCTGTGCCATCGCTTAAAGGTGTAGGGCGCTGGAGGCAGCACCATCGCTGCCCCTGGCACCTACATTTGGCTTGCAACGTCAGTGCTGTACACTGAGGGGATTATTACATACATAAATAACATACAAATGAACTAGAAGGTAAAGATGGTCCTCTCCAGTGGAGGAGACGTTGTGAAAACTTGAAAAGTGAAGTAACAGAATAACACCTGTAGCCGCTGGTGGAGAAGAGTGCTTGTGGCTAATATAAGGCAGCAGCATTATAATGCATTATATACCAGTAGCACTTCTGTGCAGCAAACATTAGTATGGCATGGAAAGACAGAAAAAGATGGACACACAAAACATGAATCCATCACTATAGAAGCCTTATAACAGTCAGCTGACGTCACCCATAACTATCCTTCACCAATTATTATAACTGGTAATCATTCCTCTCCCGGCCCAAGAGAATGCCTTCGAGTTTGTGTTGCAAAGGCACTTTTGGGGCCATCAGACAAGTTGGAGTATCTGTGTGTAGCCTGCAGTTCTTCTCTTTGTATCATGCCCATTGCTGCAAACAGAGCCAAGGACAATTGTTCCCCATGTTCAGAAGCAGCTGCCAACAAGAAGACAGTGGAGCAGTGGCGTAACTAGGGCAGGGCGAGCGGGGTGCGTGCCCTGGGCGCTGTTGGACCGGCGGCGCGGGGGGGCACCGCCGGCCACAGTACCGGCCCGCCCTAGTTAGCCAGTGTAGCGCCGACCGCAATGAGTGCGGTCAGCGCAACACATTTACACAGGACTGGCGCTAGGCTTCCAGCGCCGGTCCTGTGCTGCACGCCTGAGCCCGTTCCCTCCCCCTGAGCGCTTGCCCAATAGCGCCAGGAGGCGGGCTCAGGCGGTGCATAACACACGCATTGCCGCCAGCGCTGGTGGCGATGCGTGTGTTAAACAGCAGCCAATGAGAGTCAGATAGACTCTCATTGACTGCTGCAGCACCCACTGCAAGAGCCGGGCTTCCGTCCGGCTCCTGCAGTGGGTAATGGGACTGACGTCATGACGTCTGTCCCATAATGCTGAGCACGCCAGCCCGAGTGGGAGCGGCATCGCGACCAGGAGCAGAAATTCAGGTAAGTATATATATATATATTTTTAAACCTATCTGCACAACGGGGGAGGAGGGTGGCTACTACTGGGGGGACCTCTACTGGGGGAGGGGTGGCTACTACTGGGGGGACCTCTACTGGTGGAGGGGTGGCTACTACTGGGGGACCTCTACTGGGGGAGGGGTGGCTACTACTGGGGGCACTATTGGGAGGACCTACTCTACTGGGGACTACTACTTGGGGGGGAACTACCACTGGGGGCATTATAAAAGGGGCCTACTGCAAGAGGCACTGCACTCGGGGTACCACTAGTTGGGGGCAATAATAGGAAGGGCCACTACAGGGGGCACTGGATAGGGGGGATCACTATAGGGTGCCTGCATAAGGGGACCACTACTGGGAAAACTGCATGGGGGGGGGACTACTGCTGGGGGCACTATATAAAAGGGGGGACTACTACTGGGGGCACCATATAAAGGGCACTGCATAAGGGGATACCGCTACTCGGCACACAGCACTGTGGGGACTGCTACTGGGGGCACTACATAAGGGGGAACACTACGTGTGGCACTGCATTTGGGGGGGCCACTACTGGGGGTACTGAGTAAGGGGAACTAATTGGGGGCTGTATAAGGGGGACCACTACTGGGGATACTGTATAAGGGGCACTACTATTGGCCTGCATAAGAGGAACCACAACTGCATACTGGGGGTACTGTATAAGGGTTACTACTGGGGTTAAGGTGCATATGGATAGGAATGTTCAGCGTGAAAATAAAAGGGGTGTGTCATATTGACACGCCCTATTTTTAAGTGACCACGCCCATTTTTTTCCCGCACGCGTCTAAGGCGCGCGCACAGCTCGGGTTGTTGGGGTGGGCTCCCTTTTCAAATTTGCCCTGGGCTCCAAATACCCTAGTTACGCCACTGCAGTGGAGATCACCAAAGAAGGCACAGTGATGGCAACCAGAAGCAGACCTGATCTGTCTGGGTCCAGTAGCTGAACTGAAATGGGACTCAGCAGGTGCCCCAAACACAGTGGTCCTAAGTGTGAGGACACCATGCAATCCCACTGCCTTCACAGATTTCCATCAGTCCCATACGCGTGGCAAGATGATTAGAGGCTTGTACCTGCCCATGACTCTTGTCTGTCTCTCCCTTATTGCTTCTCCATCTTCCTCAACACTGCCCCCCTTCCGTACTACCTCGTGTCTTAGGAGTCCTAGAAAGACCCACAAGTCCCTATGGCCCTGAAGTATTTTCTACTATACCTTATTACATGTTCTATATTGGATGTTGTAACGAAAGGCATACTTACCTATTTTCCCAGAACGTTCTGGAAACTCCTGTTTGGGTAGTCCCCTGGACTCCGGGAAGAGTGGGTTGTCCACCCACATCACGTCTACTGCCTAGTGAAGTGGGCAGGATGGGGAGAATGACAGTGTAAATCTTGCATCCGTGTTTTGGGGCTGGGTTTAAATGATGACTCCATGACAATCATGTCATTTGGTCCCACCCCCTCTTATTAGACACGCAATTCACAGAATTTTGCAGTGAGGAGGTGGGGTCTAATGTTGTGAATTGTCCAGGCCCACCGCGATCAGGGCTTCTCCCAGAGAGGAGATTATTGAAGTAGGTAAATATGGTAGAAGGTGAACAACACTATCTGACCTATATGAAGTAGTAAGTAATAGCTTGCACATTAAACAATCCTGTCTATCAAGGTTGACTCTAAAGCCGCGTACACACTAGACGATATGCTCCATGAGCGATATCGTCTAGTGTTTCCCCTGCAGTGCCGGGCTCAATGTCATTAATAACATTGAGCACACACACTGAACGATATCGTTAGCGATATCGTTCAGTGCCGGCTCCCTCCCTCATCCCTGAACACGTCAAGTTGGCTTTCATCGCTCAGGTGATGAATGAAATCTTCAACCACCTGCGGGAGCGCACATCATTGGTTGTTCACCGCGTACACACTGGACGTAATTAACGATATAGTTATCGTTCAACTTATCATCTAGTGTGTACTCGGTTTAAGGGCCTGGATCAGAAATGCACAAAGTCCTTTTTGCAGCTGGAACTTGACATTTTTCGCACTGTGTTTGAATCGGTGACGAGAATAAGCAAATATGAGCAACTACGGGTGATTCAGACTCATACGCATCCCTGTCGCATCTCCTGTGACTAAATGGGTGAAAATGGGTGTCAACTAGGCATTTGTATATAGGCTGTGCTCAGAAGGCGTGCAGCCAGAATTACGGGCTATTCTGAATTGTGCCTAAGCAGATATCCATCTGATTTTGAAAACTGTTCTCTTGCACCAGGTATAGGGGAGGTGCACATTGATGGCGAGAATTAATGTCTACTTCTACAGGTGGATGCAATGCGTACATATAAATGTGGCTAGCTCTGACTGTTGGCGAAAATCTGCAATTATTTCTGTACAATTGCCCGCAACTCTGAATCAGACCCTAAATAAGGATCTAGTAACAATTTGGCCACATGTGCTGGAGGTTGGGATAAAATAAGCAAAACACTGTATGTCAACATTTTCCGATGACTGGAAGTTGTGTCAGCTACAATAAGGAACACCATTTAATGGAAGTCACTCGCTTCTTTCTCTGTATAAAAGACCCTGCAAGGGAGAGCTTCAGTTTTTCCTACAGCAAACGTTTCCTTATAAATGCAGACATCAGCACAGTTGAGTTGTGAAAATGTTAGCAATACTACCAATAGTAGGCATATGGTGCGTACACACTGGGCGATTAAAGTGGACGACTGAACCATAACGATATCGTTAAGTCGTCCACTTTATCGTCCATTTTTAACACGAAAACGATGAACGATGACGCACGTTCCCGCAGGTCGTTCGTCATTATCGTTCATCGGGTTAACATGCAGGCCAACCTGACGATGTCGTTAGGTTGCTGCATGTTATGGAATGGGGGAGAGAGCCCGGCGCTGAACGGTATCGTTAATGATATTGTTCAGCGGGTGTGCTCAATGTCATGAACGACATTGAGCACAGCCTACCGGGGACACACTAGACGATATCGCTCAGGGAGCATATTGTCTAGTGTGTACGCTCCTTAACTGGGTTCTTACTGAAATATTGATGCTTGTGTTTGATAGTCCATGGTCAGTGTCAAATCGGTGGCAGTGCGCCCTGTACCGGCCCCGCCCCCTACACCCGTGGCATCTTGTTGTCACGCCTACCAGGTGGGGCCGCCGGCTGGTGGGTGTCTGCCCTTGGACGCTGCGCTGTCTCTGCAGTAGCACTACTGGCACCCTGCAAGTCACATGCAGGTGCCATGGGGCAGTGACAGTGCTGCCCCCCGGGCCCTGCACTGTGCGATAATAATTATCCAAAATGGCTGCATCAACCCTGTATTATGTTCAGTGGTTTCTGTATTTTCTGAAAATCAAAACCTCTGTATTATAAAGTGTATACAGTCAGGTGCATAAATATTGGGACATTGACAGAATTTTCATATTTTGGCCTCTATTCACCACCACAATGGCTTTGAAATGAAACAAACAAGATGTGCTTTAACTGGAGACTTTCAGATTTAATTTGAGGGTAATTACATCCAAATCAGGTGAACGGTGTAGGAATTACAACAGTTTTATATGTGCCTCCCACTTTTTAAGGGGCCAAAAGTAATGGGACTATCAACTCAAAAGCTATTTCATGGACAGGTGTGAGCTATTCCCTCGTTATTTCATTATCAATTAAGCAGGTAAAAGGTCTGGAGTTGATTCTAGGTGTGACATTTGCATTTGGAATCAGTTGCTGTCAACTCCAATATGAGATCCAAAGAGCTGTCACTATCAGTGAACCAAGCCATCATTAGGCTGAAAAATCAAAACAAGCCCATCAGAGAGATAGCAAAAACATTAGGTGTGGCCAAATCAAGTGTTTGGAACACTCTTAAAAATAAAGAATGCACCGGAGAGCTCAGCAACACCAAAGATCCGGAAGACCACGGAATACAACTGTGGTGGATGACAGAAGAATTATTTCCCTGGTGAAGAAAAACCTCTTCACAACAGTTGGCCACATCAAGAACACTCTCCAGGTGGTAGGTGTATATGTGTCAAAGTCAGCAATCAAGAGAGGACTTCACGAGAGTGAATATAGAGGGTCCACCACAAAATGTAAACCATTGGTGAGCCAAAAACAGGAAGACCAGATTAGAGTTTGCCAAACAACATCTAAAAAAGCCATTACAGTTCTGGAACAACATCCTATGGACAGATGAGACAAAGATCAACTTGTACCAGAGTGATGGAAAGAGAAGAGTATGGAGAAGGAAAGGAACTGCTCATGATCCAAAACATACCACCTCCTCAGTGAAGCATGGTGGTGGTAGTGTCATGGTGTGGGCATGTATGGCTGCCAATGGAACTGGTTCCCTTGTATTTATTGATGATGTGACTGCTGACAAAAGCAGCAGAAGGAATTCTGAAGTGTTTCGGGCAGTATTATATGCTCATATTCAGTCAAATGCTTCAGAACTCATTGGACGGCGCTTCACAGTGCAGATGGACAATGACCCGAAGCATACTGCAAGAGCAACCAAAGAGTTTTTTAAGGCTAAAAGTGGAATGCTATGCAATGGCCAAGTCAATCCCCTGACCTGAATCCGATTGAGCATGCATTTCACTTGATGAAGACAAAACTGAAGGGAAAATGCCCCAAGAACAAGCAGGAGGGTTTTTGGGGCCTGGCAGAGCATCACCAGGGATGAAAGCCAGCGTCTGGTGATGTCTATGCGTTCCAGACTTCAGGCTGTAATTGCCTGCAAAGGATTTACAACATAGTATTAAAAAGTGAAAGATAGATTTAGGATTGTTTAGTTTGTCCCATTACTTTTGGCCCCTTAAAAAGTGGGAGGCACATATAGAAACCGTTGTAATTCCTACACCGTTCACCTGATTTGGATGTAATTACCCTCAAATTAAAGCTGAAAGTCTGCAGTTAAAGCACATCTTGTTTGTTTCATTTCAAAGCCATTGTGGTGGTGAATAGAGGCCAAAATATTAAAATTCTGTCAGTGTCCCAATATATATGCACCTGACTGTATATATCTATATATTAAATGTGTTTACCATTTTAGAGATCACCTTATCCCTCCCTTGCTACAGAAGCGTGTATGTGCCTCATTATGAAATCTGTGTCGGTTCTCTGGTCTCGCCTTGTCTGTCACACAGTAATGATTATGACAGCTGCTGCCTCCTCAGTCAGGGTGACATCCTTACAATTCAGAGTTAGTCTTAAGGTCACTTCTGAACATTTGTAAATGTCCAGCAGGGCTGCTGCTAGCATGGAACAGTAGAAGACTTGGCTGGTTTTCACACTTAGCAGATACAAACCAATGATAATGGTAAGAGAGAGGGGTCCTGATTCAGGCGTGCCGCACGCAAACGGCCGATGTTTTCAGTCTGCACATGTGTCTCGATGGTTATCCGCCAAAACCCACAGAGTGAATTCAATTTCAGTGGCATTCCTGGCCGGTAAACAAACTGCGGCAGTTCAGACAGACGTTCTGCGCCCTCATAGGGCTGGTGCAATGTTTGATAGTGGGGCCGATAGTGCGACTTAATATACAAAGCAGCAGATTAATGCCACAGCCGGTCGGTGTCTCTGTACAAATCCCATCAGCCACGGCATTTGCATAATGATGCAGTTGCCCTGCGGAAAAAGCCACAGTTGCGGCTGCAGTCACGGAACGCAGCTGCGAAAATAAGCTAATAGATCCAAAGCTTACACGGGCATAGGGACGCCTACTGCTGCCTTCTCATCTACGTCCAGTGTCCCGTACCAGCATAAATATCGGTAACAATGACGCACATCGAACAGTTATGCAGCCCTTATGGAAGGTCTACCTGTCTCAAATACAGTGGCTCTCATGCTGCGTAGGAGATCACAGTGGCCAATTTATGGATGTCCATGTAACGGCGTTTAACGGTAAGACACACCTTCGTTTGTGTGTGGAATCGCAAAACATTCACAGAACGTGCGCAGTGCGACTTCGACTCATGTGCAATAACCAAAAATCGCTTGTTCTGCGTAAAATATCACCATTGCGTACATCTCTGAATCAGGCCCATGGTCAGGTCGCTATGGGGATATAACGCAGACCCTCAACAGTGGGGCTGTCATGGCAAAAGAGGTGTGTCCGAGCAATTGGGGCACCATATACTGTAGATGGGGACATGGCCTAAATTGTTCTGACTTTAAAATAGTAATATTAGGAAATATGATAATGCCCTGTCCATCTAGAGTGCACTGTGTATAGAATTTATCATCAAAACAGATTTTCATTAACCAAATTTATTGGGAGATATCATCCAGCAGTATCCACAATGAAACAGACTATCAATTCACTAGAATCCAGTGGGGTCAATCAGCGCCGTATGACGTCATGCAGAGGGAGCGGGGCCACAATCGCCTGTGATTACAGCAATGCCCGGAGCATCCTCAGGATGTAAGGGCAGCGGTGTGACCATCTAAAGAGTCCTAAGGACACTCCAGACAGCACTGCTGCAGAGATTCTGGCTGCAGGGTACCATTCTAGGCACCCTGTTAGCTAGATGCAGGAGTTGTGGGTGAGCGGCGGTGCCACCCACACAGCGCTGCACTCTGTGTGGCCGCACGGCTCGTTCACCCCTAGCTATGGCCCTGGTGTCAATTGCCTAAAGGTGGTGTAAGTACGAGAGGTTCACATTAAGTACTGTACAGGCAATTGATTTGAGAGCAATAAACTTGGCATAGCTGCCAACAGTCCTAATTAGGGATGGCCATCGACCATTGATGGATGCATATCACCGATGGTTTGCATGCAATGGTTTCAGGCAGAGATCCATTGGCTCCTGCCACCTGCACATAAGCTTTCCCTATACATTGATGGCATAATCCATGGTTTTTGCACAATAATGTGAAACCATCAACCATTGAAGGTTTCAAGATTGATGGCAATCCCTAGTCCTGGTTTTAGTCATCCATAGTAGGCATGGTATGTAAAGAAAGGGGCAAGGCCTTAAAAAGGGTTGAGGTTTATAAACTGGCTGTGGTTGGCGCTAATATGGGCAGAGTAAGAAGTAAAATAATCAAATTGGGGATGGTCTATTTTGTCTCACAACTCCAGTCGGTATTGTTACCAGGTATGAGCAAATAATAGCAGTTCTTCAATTTGGCAACTTGGTTTACCAGAGCTTTCTACGCTCCAGTACAAAGTTTGAAATGTACTCTGGGGGGCATTGCCATCTAAAGTTGCCGTTAGCTATTGGGGTCAAGCTTGGTAAATTCAGCATTGAAGCAGCTGCGAGAAAATAATCCATGATAAGTGCACCCTCAGAGCTAGTCGCGGGCTTTCCGTATGCTAGAATTGAATACCTCCGGTACTTAACCTGGGGTCTAAAGCTATTCATGGGCTAACCGTGGGCGGTAATTGAATTGTTCTGGGCACTTAACCTGGGAGCTAAAGCTGTGGATAACTGTATCGAACTGAACTGAATCTGCCCATGGTTATCCATATTGCCTCTTCTGTACGGCAGTGTGTAATAAGACTGAGGCGCCAGTATATTTTTGTTAAGCTTCTTTATTTTTTTTATACATGTTGCTGAACAAATATACTGAGACGAGCAGAGCAACTCAAGATTGTGAGGCAATGTTTATCCGTGTGATGCTGAATTCATATGCTCTGCAACTGCAATCATATTGTAGATCATAGAATTGTCAATATTTGCAGTAAGATCAGATTGTAATTAGCCTTGTAAGAAAACAAACAGCACTAAGGCAGCAGCAAAGCTCATTTAACAAGTTGCATATTTATATATATTTTGCTTTAAATGACTCTTGCTCTATTCAAAATATATCAAATTATGCTGATGGTATCAAAAAACAAAACTAATTCATTTATGGACTTTATGCTCTTAAAGTATGTATGTATGTTTGTTTGTTTTGGCCTGTGTTATCTAAGAACTGTATTTTGCCTGTATTTTGTATTCTGTGACTGCAGGGGATGTAGTTATAATACAGACGTGCGGTATCCCAAATCCCAGCGCCGGAATGCCACTTCCCGGCTAGAAGACCAGCGGCGGAATACCGACTGGAGGTGACATCCGGACGCCGGAATCCTGACAGCCAGGATCCAGGATGCCGAACGTAAGTATAGCAGGACTGGTTAGGACTCAGCTTCTTTGGGGGGGGGGGTAAGGTTAGGTTTAAACGTCACAGGGGGGTTAGGCTTAGGCACGACTGGGGGGCTAGGTTTAGGCAATAAGGAGGGAGGGTTTGGTTTAGGCATTAACGGGGAGGGTAGTGTTAGGATGTACAAACAGAGGGTTGGGGGGGAGAAGGGGGGAGGGTAAGTATACTTACCCGACCCTTGTTGGGATACTGAACATCAGGATGCCGCTGTCGGTCTATTGACAGCAGGTATCCCGACTGCTGGGATTACATGTCTATTCCGGATGCAGGACATTTTACTTTTTAGAACACCAGCAGTTGCTCACTACAAGCTGCCAAATGTTTCTGTGGAAGTCTGTCCCATGTCCCCCATATCAAGCCATTGATTTGAAATAATAAGATAATCTGTTAGGAGCAGTGCATTTATGGGGTAGATGTACTAAGCCTTGGAGAGAGAGAAAGTACCAAACAATCTGCTCCTAACTGTCATTTTTCAAACACAGCCTGTAAAGTGACAGTTAGGAGCTGATTGTTTGGTACTTTATCTCTCTCCACTGTATCTCTCTCCAAGGCTTTAGTACATCTCCCCCTATTTCATTTATCACTTTATATGGTTTGGATTTCTTTTTTCTAAACCTCCCAGGCAGCGTCCTCTAATCACGTCTCCTAAACACTCTAGGTGTAAGTAACTATGGTGCCTGGTATAAAGTGGTGATGTCGGTATAGGCCCGGCCAGCATGCTCTGCAGCTATGGGGCAAGGTTGGGACACACGGAAAAGTGACCTAGGGGGACATAGAAATTGTAAACTTGGCTCATATAAAGTACAAGAGATGGGGGCAATTCATAATGCAGGTAAATACATCTTATTACAAACTACAGTAACAGATGGAAAACTTTGTACCAGATAAAGGGGTATATTTAGAATATGAAATGAAGGTTTTTCTCCAGCATTTTTGCTGGAAAAAGCCTTTAATTTAGTTTCTCACTATTTAGAAAAAGAGAAGAGTGTGAAGAAATCACTGATTTATCTGCCTTTTCTTTTCCCTAATAACAGTGCTGCAGCCCCCCATCCATTTCAATGGGGTCTGCGCACACTCTATCTCTGCAATATAGCGCCATTTCAGGATGGTATTATGTGCGCCCTCAGGTGACATAAGCAGGAAGAGACCGTTTTCTTCCTGCTTTCTGCCATACTGCATTGCCTCCCTCCCCCCAGCCAGGAGGCACACGTGCACAGGGCCGGGAACGCAGAGGGAGGTACTAATTGCCCGGGCTTGTTGCCCCCCCCATCCCCTTACCTGTCACCGATGGTGCCAGGAGCCTCACCACAGCCCAGCACACACTGTGTTGGGTCCAGGTTGCTGAGTTCAGTAGTACAGCAGTCTCCTCTGCCATGTGCAGGGGGAGTGACTGCACTGATCGCCCCCTCTCCCAGATCTGCCCCTGTCTTAGGTGCAGTACGGCGTTAAAAATAATTGTATCAATGCGTATTTTTTTGTAAAATTAGGCCATGCCCCCCTACAGTTTCCTGGGAAAATGATAAACCAAAGTTGCCTACTCTCCTGAAACATTTGGGGGGGGGGGCTCCTAAATTTTGTGGAGTCCCTGGGACTCCTGAGAGAGTAGGTCACACCCCTGTATTACACTCACTTCCTAGTAAAATGAACAGGACAAGGAGTGCGATCACATGATTCTCAGTCTCATGGTTTGCGTCAGTATGCGGTGAAAGGCGGGGCCTAATGACGAGAAGTGCCAAGCTCCACCCCCTCAGTGATCAGCTGACTGAAATATTTTCCTCCAGAAGAGGACAAAGTTGGCAGGTATGTATCAAACACATTGGATATGGACATTTACCTATGAATGTGCCAGCTGTAGATGTATTTGTGCAAATGGAAACTTTTGCACTACTGTTAAAGTTTGTTCACAAATGTTGTTTATTTTGTAGCTATTGGATTGGATGTGACACATGTTGCCTGTGCTCTGAGATTGGATACAACAACAGGAAAACACAGGTACCCAGAAAGATGAAGCAGGGTACTTAGTGAAAGGTGAAGGAGGGCATGTACACTAGTACAAACCAGTCAATTGTAATATATGACAGTGGGAAACATTCCATTTCCATATCAGCTGTCAGGTAACACAGTTATACTTATGAAGCATAGCAAATGAAAGTACTCACTATAGAAGCTGAGGAATCTAGTTAATTGTAGGGTTGAGTAATTTGTACTGCGCAAACATGTACAGAATACTGGAAAACTATCCGATGCCTCAGTCTTCGAAACACACTGGATTTAGGTCTGATTTAGTGCTAGCCCCCCAGGAGCAATTTTTTAGTCACGCAATCTCCAAAGTACAGTATGCATCTCGTACCAGGGATGGTTCATTTTGTATGTAACTCACTGTTTCATATAGACTCTGCTACACAAGTGTATTTAATCACTTTGCAGAGAGATGACCCACTTCAGTCATTCCACAATTTAACCTAACCTTTAATTAAACTCCTGCATAAGATTTAATGGGATGAGCGATTAATTGCTTATTCAGAGGGTCTTAGGCTATTCTTGGACAGAAATGCTTATTGATATAGAGAACACTGGAAGGTTTCCTTTTACTAAACTATAGATTTAAGCGCGGAGACGTAAAATCAGTCTTGTAGTTAGGGTGGGCTACTATTTGGTGACCCTGAGCAGGTGTTTAATACACAATGGTTAAAGGGCACCTGGTACACTCAACAAGTGACCCTGCTTTTCGCCTACACCTTACTGTAAAACTCATTGGTAATAAATATATATATATACACACACACATACACATCCCCACGGCTCAGTCCCAACTGCCCCTTATCCCTTAAATGTAACAATACAGAAAGCAGGAAATATCTCCCCCCCCCCCCACACATACTCACAGCATCTATTCACCACTTCACAGCATGTCAGAGGGGGGCCTCCCAAACTCCCCCCACCATGGGACACCATGGCCCGCGGGTGGGACAATATACAAAAAGCGGGACTGTTCGGACAAAATTGGAGCGTTGGGACTCTAGGTATGTTCTGGCGAATCAGTATTTAACTTAACAAAATACACAGGGCCTGATTCGGCAAGGATCGCAGTTGCTTATAAGCACGCAATTGGCCGATTGTTGCGTACTGCGCATGCATCGCGTGTGCGCGAAGTAGCCACTGCGATCGACTCATGGCAGAGTAATTGACAGGTAATGCCGTTTGTGGGTGGTGACGGACGTGGGGGGGGGCGAAAGCAGGCGCCGTGCCAGTGCTTTGGGACGGTGCTGCAGGGGTGTGCTTAAATTAGCCACTGAGATACCATACACAGCCTGAGGTCTCATAGCGTGCGCTGAAGCAATTCCTGAGTGAGGTCTGACCCTGTCTTAACTGTGCGTATGGGTCCGATGTTACTTGATTTTACCGATTGTTTCGCTATGTTGCCCAAGTATATGGATGTGAGGAAGGGGAAGTGGGCGTCCTTATGTCAGGCTGCGATCGCAATGCGAATGCAAATATTTGCATATCACCGCTGATATTAGCAACTGCATTGCATGTATATAAGCAGAATAGTGATCCGTGCTGTATCAGGCCCACAAAGCGTCAGCCCATTGGCTGCAATGGGGCTTTCCTGCCGAGAGGGATCTTGTGATTCCTCTCCGCGGGACTGCAGAAGGTCCCGCTGCGCATGCGCAGTGATAAGGATTCTTAATGTTCAGGGGCAGATTGCAATTTATAATAAATGTGCCCCCATACCATACTTGCCTACTTTTGAAAAAGCATTTCAGGGAGATTGTGAGAGCAGCACCTATGAGCGCGGCGGTAAAGTGGGCGTGTACTGCTACATCTGAGAGGCGTGTCATAATACTGATTTACATCCATATGTAAATGAGCCCCAAAGCAGTTAGTAAGATCTACTTGTTGATGAAAACACACTGATACATTTCAGAAAATGCATGTAGCCATAGGGATCATTGGGGGAGATGTATGAAGCCCAGAAGCGGTATCAGCGCACGTTATGTGCGCTGATACCGCTTCTCCCCCGATGTATGATCGGGGGTCTGGGCGGTAAATGACAGGGGCGCTATGCGCCCCTGTCATTATCGGCGTTATTATCTACAAGATAGCAGTGCCGAGCGGCAAGGCCATGTACTTACGGTCATACCGCATGACCGTTCGGCCGGCTGTAGCTGTCGTTATCGACAGCTACAGCCTGGCGCTAGCCTATTCCCACAGCAGGGACAGTGCTGTCCCTGCTGCGGCGCCTGCCGACTCCAGGCTGCACGCGGGGAGCTCGCGATACTTGCGAGATCCCGCGCATGCTCAATGGAGCCAGCCGGGCCTGACACACATCGCATCAGCACTAGGCTGATGCGATGTGGTCTGTAGCGGGTAGCGCCGGAGGGGGGAGTTAACGCTCCCCCTCTCTGGCCGATGAGATGTTCACACATCTCACCGGTAGTGCTTCCTGCTTCGCCTCGGTAAAGAGGCGAAGCAGGAAGCGTTATTGTGGCACTTAACGTGTCGCTATCATATCATTGTGCCTTATAACCAATGCAGGGAAATTATACAAATGATCCCATTTGAATGATTATATCTGTTTTTTCTTTTATATAACAGTGTCATAATGGGGGTAAGGTGAAATGAGGGAGATTGCTAGACTCTTCAGGGAGTCAGGGAGATTGCTGCTATTTCAGGGAGTCTCCCTGACAATGAGGGAGAGCTGGCAAGTATGCCCCTAAGTCATCTCAAGGCTGATACTCCAGAGAAGTTTGAATGAATGCACGCTGCACTGAACTTTGATCTCATGTACACAAACACACCGGCTGGTATGTATGTTTGTATATGTGTGTGACTGTGCATGTCTGTCTGTCTGTATAAACCTGCTTGATGAATTTCTCATTACATATTAAACACACAAAACAACTTCCTCTTCTTTCAGCAGCTGACGTTGTTTGCTGCTTATTACTAAAGCAGAATTGTCTGTGTGTTCAGGAGGGCGTTGGCACACACTACATGAACTCTCAAAAGGTAAACTATAACATACAAATGTTTCATGCCATATGGTGAGGAGGTAGGCTTGATAGATTTCATTATCATGAACCAAATTTAAAAAAAACAACAACAAATTCAGTCATAAAAATATACAGAGTAAAAAAACATATTTAAAAGCGATAAGAAAATGTTTAAAAAGATCAATGCTTATCTAACAGTTCAAAGTTCATAAGGCAAGAGGAGGCAACTTCCCAAAGCGTTTCGTCCACCTGGGACCCCTTGATAAAGTCCCAGGTGGGTCGAAATAATTTTCTTTTTTAAGTTTTGTATATAATTTATTAAGTGTACTAATTTTCTGAAAGCCGTACTAAACAACTAAAGGACTGTTTATACATTTTGCACTGCACATGGCACATTTTTTAGCACTGTTTGCACAAGTGGAGATTGACTAGCTGCTGGTAAAACTAATGTGTGCAGAATTATTGAGTTCATTGTTTTATGTCTGATTTAAATATGAATAAATTGATTTTAAAAGTCACTTGTAGAAGTTAACACTATTTATTAGATTAATTGATTTCTATAACACATGTATGTACTTGCACATATGTACTTTACTGTATTTCACTAAATAAGCTAATATAGATCATTTATGGTCTGCTTTCTGCAACATGCCAGTCACTTGGATTGACTATATGTACACGTAATTCATTTTGAGGGCTATAATCCAATGTCCTATCCCAGTTGGTTTAGCAGATACCCATTATCTATAGGGAGTTGTGGATGCCTTATACGTCTTTAACAGTCCTGTTGTATAGAGTGGACAGTCACTGGGTTGGCGCAATTACCATACATTTAAAATAAATTATATATATATATATATTTTATGAAACATACAATAATTGTAGTTGTTATCATTAGCCCTAGTACTTTTTCCCTGCGTTCGGTCACCCATCACAAACCTCTGGCCATAAACCAGGCTTTGTGACATTGGTGGAGGGCAGACCTATACCATACAGTGACATAAGCACATAACCTTGGCCACACCCATATCAGCCTCTATTCAAAATATGTAATGATAATTACTCCCATGATGTGCAGGGCTGGACTAAGGGTCACATGGGCCCGGGGCTCAAAATTATCAAGGGTCAGATTTTGATAAATTAAGGAGCTGTGAACAGTGCTGTGTGGGTGTGGCAAGGGCCATGTGGGTGTGACTAGTACTGTGTGGGTGTTGCCAGTGCTATGTGGGCATGTACATCAGCCCCAATGTCTCCCTAAATATGTAAAAGTAGAAAAATTGCATCATTTTGTGTAGCAAACAGAAATTCATCTTTATGATTTCTGGACAAACATGTGGCCAAATAGACGGCTGGTCATTATCATTCTGTCATGGTGATGGCCTATTTTAAGTTGAGGCCTGGGGCTGTAGTTCCATGCGCCCCATTGGTAATCTGGCTCTGATGATTGGGAATGCACCTTTAAAAAGGCAGATCTTCCCTAGCAAATTAATATTTCCATTTCCTGGATTTAGAACCTGGGAACAGCTACAGTTGGCGTAGGCTGCATTTGTATGTACTGAGCCACCTTCCATGGGGATGCAGCCCATCGACTCAATAGTGAGCCGTTTGTTTAATGTTCATTTCTTGTTGCTGACAATTCCTAAGTTTAAATGAGCGAATGCCTGAAACTACTGTGAGAGTAAACAGAACCGGTACACTGGCATATTGGAATGGTTTCAAGGAAAGTTGGAAACAAATGTACTATTTCAAAGAACCTCTGTCTTGTTCCAAAAGGAGTTTCATCTTTCACATGGCAACTTTCTCACTGGGCCTGCTGAGCTCACTCTTAGACATAAAACGCCATCCTATCCTCAACCGCCCAGGAGCATTGTAACCCCCCCCCCCCCCACAAAAAACAAAACAAAACACAACACAACCACCATATTTAATCTAGGCATTTTTTTCATACCTCAGTGCTATTGTCAAAGAAGCCAGGGGTGTCAAGACGAGCATCCAATCCTACCTCCTCCTTCATCGACCAGTCTCTTTTTGTCTATTTGAACCGGATTAGTGGTTAGCTCCATTTGTTCACCAATCAAGGGTTTTGGGAGATCCCAATATGCTTTGTGATTGGTAACTAGCATTGGCATTGACCAGGGTGCTGGGAAAGGCATGCGTCATATCCACTAAATGGGTCCCAGCACTTTAGTCTATGGATAATGTTGACCATTCACCAATCAACAGGTCAGGATGGCCATACACCAAGCAGGGTGTTGAAAGGCCACAACACTGACATTGGGCCAATCAGCATGTTGACACGGCCAATCGCCATTAAATGTGTTAGGAGAATGGTCATCTCAACATGTCATTCAGCAGAGTACTCTGAAGACCTGATTCAGACCCGCTCTGCGAGCGCTGAGCACTCGCAAGCGGGTCGATGGTGGCCCACTGCGCATGCGTACGACGGAGTCACCCACAGCTATGCAAGCGTCCAGCAGGCCGCTCTAAAAAAACAAAAGGCCGGCCCTGATTCAGAGCGAGCGCTCTGTCAGAGCATTCGGCTCTGAATCAGGCCCTGAGTTCTCTCATGTGTATCACAACTTCCTGGCACAGCGAACATTTCTATCTAATGAATAGAGTTCACTTGAATACTGTCTGTATTGTATACCGGATACTCTCTATATTGTACAGGGGTTCCTACAATGATCTCTGTATTGTATATTGGATACCAAAAATATTTCTGTATTGTATAATTGTCATTTTAATGCACTTTGCATTGTATAGTGGTTACTAGAATGATCTCAGTACTGAAAATACACAATAGAATGTTATGTGTATTATAAAGTGGACACCAAATATCTCTCTGTATTGAATAAGGGTCTAGAATGATCTCTGTATTCACTACTAGACATCAATGTGTTGTATCTGATTATGCTTTTTTTTAAATAATACTTTTCATGGAATAGGTATGAAGTCCCGACGCTGGCAGCCCAAAGGGAGAAGACCCCAACAGAGAAGGTAAGTACCCTATCCCCCCCCCTCTCCCCCCCCCTAACCCTAACGTAGTGGTGTCTAACCCTAACCTCCCCCCCGGGGTGCCTAACCCAAACCCCCCCTTACCGCACCCTAAACCTAACCCCTCCCGAGGGGGGGGTACCTAACACCAAACACACAAACCCCCTCGGGTTGCCTAACCATCCCCCCAAGGGGTGCCTAACCTTCCCCCCCCACCAAGACCTAACCCTGCTACCCTCCCTACACTTAACCCCCCCCGCAGCAAACGCTATGGGCGCCCCGGACTTATCTGATTCGGGCTGGCATCCTTCTGCGTTCCAGCGTCGGGATTAAGACAGGCGTCGGTATTTTGACACCTATCTTAAGTCCCTTGTCGGGATTTCCTTGTCGGTATTGAGACCGGCAGCATCCATATATTTCCTGGCAGTGTACAATGCACATATTAAATAGAACAGGCACACAGGGTCTGTGACAATGCCCATCTTCCAGCTGTGGGGCATTGCTGGAGAGCGTGGGTCATTTACTTGTGTTTGACACCAGGGTAAATATTTCCAGCCCTTTCCTGGATAAATATTTCCAGCCCTTTCCTGGCCAAGTGAAGTTCTGTGTTCTTATTTAATTGGTTTTCTTTTTTTCTCTATGAAATATAATTTACTTACAGAAGTAAATAAATATTATGGAGACATCAATCCCCCCCTAGTGCCTACTAACCTCTAATTCTCCTGCTGCTAGCAGCTATCGCTTCCAATTCATAGATGTCTGGAGCACTGTTATTATACATCCAAAGTATTATAAGGAGTGTTCTGACACTGACATCATCCAATCTGTGTACATTACCCACAGCATGGTGACTGTATGAATCAGCAGAGCTGATAACACTAAATGGACCATTTATCAAGAGGCAGGGAGGTACGGAGAGAGGGAGGGAGGGAGGGAGGGAGGGAGGGAGAGAGGGAGGGAGGGAGGGAGGGAGGCAGGTACGGAGAGAGGGAGGGAGGGAGGGAGAGAGAGAGAGAGAGAGAGAGAGAGAGAGAGAGAGAGAGGGAGAGGGAGGGAGGGAGGGAGAGAGGGAGAGAGAGAGAGAGAGGGAGGGAGGGAGGGAGGGAGGGAGGGAAGGAAGGAAGGAGGGAAGGAGGGAGGAGGAGGGAGGGAGGGAGGGAGAGGCAGGCAGGTACGGAGAGAGGGAGGGAGGGAGGGAGGGAGGGAGAGAGGGAGGGAGGGAGGGAGGGAGGGGAGGGAGAGAGGGAGGGAGGGAGGGAGGGAGGGAGAGAGGGAGGGAGGGAGGTACGGAGAGAGGGAGGGAGGGAGGTACGGAGAGAGGGAGGGAGGGAGGTACGGAGAGAGGGAGGGAGGGAGAGAGAGAGAGAGAGAGAGAGAGAGAGGGAGGGAGGGAGGGAGGGAGGGAGGGAAGGAAGGAAGGAAGGAAGGAAGGAAGGAGGGAGGGAGGGAGGGAGGGAGGGAGAGAGGCAGGCAGGTACTGAGAGAGGGAGGGAGGGAGGGAGGGAGGGAGGGAGGGAGGGAGAGAGGGAGGGAGGGAGGGAGGGAGGGAGGGAGGAGGGAGAGAGGGAGGGAGGGAGGGAGGGAGGGAGAGAGGGAGGTACGGAGAGAGGAGGGAGGGAGGTACGGAGAGAGGAGGGAGGAGAGAGAGAGAGAGAGAGAGAGAGAGGGAGGGAGGAGAGAGGGAGGGAGGGAGGAGGGAGGGAGGGAGAGAGAGAGGGAGGGAGGGAGGGAGGGAGGTACGGAGAGAGGGAGGGAGGGAGAGAGAGAGAGAGGGAGGGAGGGAGGGAGGAGGTACGGGAGAGGGAGGGAGGGAGAGAGAGAGGGAGGGAGGGAGGGAGGAGGGAGGAGAGAGGGAGGGAGGGAGGGAGGGAGGGAGAGAGGGAGGGAGGGAGGGAGGTACGGAGAGAGGAGGGAGGGAGAGAGAGAGGGAGGGAGGGAGGGAGGAGGGAGAGAGGGAGGAGGGAGGAGGACGGAGGAGGGAGGGAGGGAGAGAGAGAGGGAGGGAGGGAGGGAGGAGGGAGGGAGGGAGGGAGAAGGGAGGGAGGGAGGGAGAGAGGGAGGGAGGGAGGGAGGAGGGAGGGGAGGGAGAGAGAGGGAGGGAGAGGTACGGAGAGAGGGAGGAGGGAGAGAGAGAGAGAGAGAGGGAGGGAGGGAGGGAGGGAGGGAGGGAGGGAGGGAGGGAGGGAGGGAGGGAGGGAGGGAGGGAGGGAGGGAGGGAGGGAGGGAGGGAGGGATGCCACGCATGCGTAACAGGTGTAATGAGCTGAGCTTTTATTGCATGCCTGCTTTAAAGGGACAGTCCCCTCAGTGGCACTCAATGGTATAAATATTTAAACACTACAGTATTTAAACACCAGATTTCTAACACGTTTTACATTGTAGCATTTGCCATAAATACACATGCATATTTAATTCTCCTTTAATTGTGTAATTAACAGAAGAGTAATCAACCAATACAAGAATAGTGGCAAGTTTTGATCAGTATCATGATCTTGGGAACCGAATGAAGATGGCAATAGC